>ML836789.1:45211-64917 GCA_009831015.1 Picea engelmannii | reverse complement strand
TAATTTTATGAGAGATAAAATTAAATGTGACTTTTGGAATTTTGTGAGGGAAAATGAAAAGTCATGACTCTTCAGTTTCCTCCACCAAGTCTACTTAGAGACTAAGGCGCCCTCATTCATTCATTCCTAGAGTTTGAGAGAGTCGAGCTGGGAGAGAGACCACATGAGCAAATTGTGGCATAAATTCCAAGGCAGTTTTTGAGCACAAAAATCGAGGCAAAGTACAGTGTAGCAGTGAGACCGTATTGTACAGATTTCTGAGTACATAAATGGAGGCAAAGTACAACAACAATAGTGAGACCGTATTGTACGGATTTTTGGGCACAAAAATCGAGGAGCAGTTTTGGCACTATTTTCTATGTTGAGTTTATGCATGGAAAATGAGATAAGTGTGTGTATTAATTACTTAAGATGACTGCTGTAAATATCTCTCATTTCTCTGAATAATAAAAGCCTCCCCTCTCTCACTGGTTTTCCCTTTTGTGGTTTTTTCCAGGGTCTGAATTTGTAGACCAAATCTCTATGTTGAATTTTCTGTGTGTGAGATTTATTTCTGGTTAAAGTGTTGTAGCAGACTTCTTGTGTTTCAGTTTTGAGCATTTAATTTCATGCTTACTAATTTGCCGCAGTAAATGTGCAATGTGGGTTGGGCATTTAACTATGTGTCTCAGTGAGACTTGAAATCGGGTTGGGGTTTGAAATTTTTACAGTCAGATGGATTATTGTGTTAGCACCTTGCAGATAAGTGTTATGAGTAGAGGGTGCTTCACATCATACAGGCCAGTTTGGGACCCTGGTGACTTTACCACTTATAGGCAGAGGTTCGCATGGAAAGACTTTGCAGACAATGTGTTGAAAGATATGGAAGAGTGTAGGACTTGTCAGTAGAGCAGGTCGGGGCACACCCATCTAGTAGGGTTGATGCAGTCCTTGCCCATTTTTGAGTGAGAGTGGGAGGGCATGTTGATAGATTGCATCACAGGTCTACTGAGGGTAGAGTGGGCAGATAATATGTATGGAACGATTGACCAGTTCACACACTTCCTCATTATTTCTTCGGAGTATGGGGTAGTACAGGTGACAACTATCTAGTGGAGAGGGGTTTAGAGTCCATGAGCAACCCAGAGTCATTGCCATTGATTGGGACAAACTTCATTTTCTGATATTCGAGATCGTGTATGGCAGTGGATTTACAGGTCATGACTACACCTGGTGTAATGTTCCCAAGCCAATTTCTTTCGCTTGGAACACTAACTAACCATTGAATTAACTGTCTGATTGTCTGTATGTGTAGGTTGACCTCTCAAATTTCTCCCTTAGGGTTATATTCAGTTATTCAGCACAGATCATGAAGATATACTCAATACAAATGCAAGATCTAAGCAATACACAAGATATAGAACCCCAAAGCATAGATCTGACCTTTATTATTATGAAAAGCAAGAACCTGATACAATATGGAAGCAGATCTGGAATAACATCAGATGGCTCCAAGATAGAAGATATGAGCTGCTACAAAATGCTCCTGACAATACAAAATAAGCCTCCAAAGGCTGAATATGTGATGAAGACCCAAATACAATAAGAGGTAGGGTCATGTCCAACCCCCCTAGCTGCTGACACATCCTGTTGGATGGATGAGAAGGCCAAGGTTTCGGCCCAGCTGAAGGAGACCTCCAAATGATGCCAAACTTCACCAAAAGATAGATCGGGACAAGGAAAATCCCTCCATGAAGTATGAACTCCAAATGCCAAGTCTTCCCCCTCCAAACTGCCAAAACCCTAATCAAGATTGCGCCCTCCTGAAGACTGTCAAGTTCAATAATTCGACCCTGATGGAATAAGTCTCCAAATACACTGAAACTCTCCAGAAAGGTAGATTGGGCTACTACAAGCCACTGGGAGAAGTCTCAGGATCAAATCTGAGGTGTAACCCCTCCAGAATGTGCAGATCTGAATCACAGTTGCGCCCTCCTTCTCTTAAGGATGTCCCAAAGCTGCAGATAAATATCTAGACGAAGCAACTCTCCAACAATACTGTAAAATCGATGAACAAGGCCCTGCAAACAATACCTAGATGCTAGAATGTCAATAGACCCTGTCACAAGGCTAGATCGAACTTCTCCTCATGAAATGATGCACCCCTGCTAGAAAACCCCCAAAGGGTACGACCTGCTGCCCTCCTGGATCGATGATAGAACCCGTGAAGATGATAGAATGGTGTGGGTGGAGTGTTTCATCCCCGAGACCAAGCTTGGAACAAGGTGAATGGAATCTTTCACCACTGAGTTGTTCTCTAGGGTTTGTAATCTCAAAACCCTCAAAACTGTGTGCTCAAGAGCTCAACAAGCAAATACAATGATATCCAAGATGAATGAGAGGTGCGCCCTAGGCTTTCCTTTATACTTCTTTTATGTTTCTCTATTGAGTTAAGTTAACCCCTAGGGTCAATTCCTAACTCAACCTCCAATGCTCTATTCCTTCATTGAGTTACTTCTTTTACCCTTTTTTTTACCTTTTTCCAAGTCAACTTCAAAATATAACATTGAGTTAGCTGACCTTTCCCCATGGTGTATGAGACTATGGTCTAGTGGGGATGTCTAGGCCACTAAGTCTTCCCAGACCTCTTCATCAAGAGGTGGGGGACATTACAGTCTCCCCTGCTAGAAATTGCTTGTTTAGAAGCAATTTCGAACCTGTCTCCCGTACCACCTGTTCATTCTCCCTCGTGGCATCCTCAATGGGCAAATCCTTCCATTTGATCAAGTATTCTTTGATGCTTCTCCTCCATAGTTTCTTTTCCCGAACCTCCAATATCTCCTCTGGTACTAGAACCAATTGCCCCTCTTCATCTAGAGGTGGTAGCATCTCCAGTGGGGTGATGTGTTGGCTGATGGCCCTCTTCAAGCAGGACATGTGGAAAACATTGTGTATCCTGCTACCCTGTGGGAGCTCCAACTCATAAGCTACGACCCCTACCTTCCTGCTGATCCTGTAGGGCCCAAAGAAACAGGGTTGGAGCTTTTCTGCTCCACTTCTTTTTATAGAAGTCTGTCTGTACGGTTGGAGCCTTAGGTAGACTAAGTCACCAACCTCAAAAGTATGCTCTACCCTGTGTTTGTTTGCTTGGACCTTCTGCTGATTCTGTGCCCTCTATAAATGATCCTTCAACTCCCTGAGGATGTCCTAACTCTGTTGTACCCAATCCTGTACCATCGGGGCTCTGCTGTCACCAAAAGCAATCTCTACAAAAGAGAGTGGGTCATAATTGTACAATGCCCTGAATGGGGTCATGCCTATGGACATGTGATGGCTGGTGTTGTAACAATATACCCCCAAGTGTCGCCACCTAACCCGTGCCTTCTGCTGCCCTGCTACATAATTCTTGAGATAACCTTCCACCCATTTATTGACTATTTTGGTCTGCCTGTCCACCTGAGGATGATAACTAGTGCTAGGGGTCAAGGCCGTACCAACCAACTTGAATAGCTCCTGCCAGAACGTACTGATAAATCGGCTGTCCCTGTCACTAATAATGGTTTTGGGTAGACCATGTAGTTTGAAGACCTCTCTGAAAAATAATTCGGCCACCTGTGCTGCACTAAAGTCTGTAGCAATGGAGAAAAAGTGTGCAAATTTCGTCAACCTGTCCACAACTACGAAAATACAATCCTTACCCTGCGCCCTTGGCAACCCTGTGATGGAGTCCATGGAGATGCTCTCCCATTTGTGCTCTAGGATGGGTAAGGGTTCCAGCAGTCTTACTGGGTAAGTGTGCTCATCCTTATTCTCCTGACAGGTAGTACACTCCTTGACGTGATTCAACACATCCTCTTTGAGGCCCTTCCATGAGAACCTCTCCCTTACTTGTCTATATGTCTTGCCAATCCCTTGGTGCCCTGCCACTGGTGAGTCATGACATGCCTGTGATACCTTGGCCTTGAAGGCCGATTCAAGAACCAAAAATATTCGACCCTTGTAATAGATGATGTCATCGATGACCCTGAAGTTATCATCCTGTATTTGCCCATCCATCACCTGACAAGTGAACTGATCTTTTGAGTATTCCATCACAAGGAGGTCCCTCCAATCAACTGATACATCTGTCATGGCATAGATTGATGGCCTCCTAGACAATGCATCTGCCACCATGTTGTTTTTTCCTTTGACGAATTCAATGTCAAAGTCATATGCATGTATCTTGCTGACCCACTTCTGTTGCCTTTCATTTAAGTCCTTCTTCTCCAAGAAGTACTTAAGACTATTGTGATCTGATTTCACCACAAATCTAGCACCGACCAAGTATTTCCCGAATTTGGCCAAAGCGTGCATGATGGCCATCATCTCTTTGTCGTGGATGGTGTAAAGTAACTCAGGTCCCCTGAGTTTTCGGCTCTCATAGGCAAGAGGGTGCCTATTCTGCATCAGTACGACCCCAATGCCTTCTCCGGAGGCATCACACTCCAAGGTGAAAGGTTGGCCGAAATCTGGTAAGGCTAAAAATGGGCATGTTCTCATCACCTTTTTCATCTTGTCAAATGTAAATTGGTCTTCCTTACTCCATTTGAAAGCTCCCTTTTTGGTCAAGTCGGTTAAAGGTGCACCAAGTTGTGAGAACCCTTTGACGAACTTCCTGTAATAAGTGCAAATGCCTAGAAATCCCCTCAACTCTATAAGGGTTTTAGGTGTAGGCCACTCCACTATGGCCTGAATCTTCTCCTGATGTACCTGTACTCCTTTAACTCCAATAATGTGTCTCAAGTAGAGGACCTTTGTCATTCCAAATTCACATTTGGACTCCTTGGCATACAATGATTGATCCTCCACGATAGTCAAGATCTGGTCCACATGCTGAAGGTGCTCCTCCCACGTCTTGCTATAGATCAATAAGTCATCAAAGAATACAAGGAGATGCTTTCTCAACTGTTTGTTGAAGACATGGTTCATACATGGCTGGAACGTGGCTGGGGCATTGGTTAAACCAAATGGCATCACTAAGAACTCATAGTGGCCGTAGTGACACTTGAAAGCAGTGTTTGGGATGTCCTCCTCCCTCATTTTGATTTGATGGTAACTAGAGCGCAGGTCAATCTTGGTGAAATAAACAACCCCATGGAGCTCGTCCAGTAGCTCATCAATCCTAGGAATGGGATACCTATTTTTGATTGTCTTCTTGTTTAGTGCCGTGAAGTCGATGCACATGCGCATGGTTCCATCCTTCTTTTTGACCAACACCACTGAAGAGGCAAAAGGGCTAGAACTTGGTCTGATGTGCCCCATATCCAAGAGCTCTTTGATTGCCTTTTCTATTTTGTCCTTGTATTTCTTTGGGTGTCTGTGAGACGTGGTGATGATTGGCTTTGATCCTTCCTCCAACTCAATGATATACTCAAATCCCCTGTCTAGTGGCACACCTGGTGGAATAGGTCCAAACACCTTTATTGTGTTTGTCAATGATCTTGTGAATCTCTGGTGTGTAGTGAATCTTCCTCTTTTTGTCCACACATGCCGAAATCTTGCACTCAACAGCGTACACGATTTCTTCCCTCCTGAAAATGGCCTCCATCCTCTTGGCCGTGACTACCTTGGTTGAGTTACTTGTCATGCCTCTGAGGACTACCTTTCTTCCACTCTCCTTTGTGAAAGACATCTCCATGGTCTTGTAGTTGGTGGTGATAGGCCCCAACATGCTGAACCACTGTACTCCAAGGATTATGTTGGTGTCTAGAAGGTCCATCACATAAACATCCTGTACCAAATCATGCCTACCCAGTGTAACCTTCATCCCTGGAATGTACCTGTTACAAGGCATGGTGCTTCCCCTTGCTACCTCCACCTTGAATCCTTCAAACTCAACCGTGGGTATATGCCTCCTTTGTAGCAATGCTAAGTCAATGAAGTTGTGAGAGGCTCCCCCATCAATTAGCACTGACACCTTCTGGCCCTGCAAGACTCCTCTCATCCTGAAGGTGTTGTACTTGGGCACCCCACTAATGGATGCCAAGGTAGCTCTCTCCTCTACCGTACTGTCATGACCTGTAGCCTCCTCCTCTGCAGTTTCGGTGGTGTCTGCCTCCATGTTCTGGATGTGGCCGAAATCCTCATCCTCCTCATTGTCTGATGTCACCTCTTTGTAATGAACTTGGCCATGACCCATGCATTTGTGGGATGGGTTCCATGGCTCTTTGCATGTGTATCATAGCTGCTTCCTCCTTAGTTCTCTTTGAGTATTCTTGTCCATCCTACCTCTCCCCCTGTCAAACCCCCTTGGGTTTCGCCCTCCTGGGTTCATTGGAGGTCTTTGGTCTCTACCTTCGGTGTTAAGAGGTGGTCTAGGCACAAATTTCGGCTTTGTAGCTGGCCCTAGATCTCTTGTCCTCCAGATAACGTCCTGTAGGTTGGTAGGATTGAAAGCCTTCACCCAACCCTTCAAGGGTTCCATCATACCCTTAGTGAAGAGCATCATGAGCCTAGACTGTGACACATCTTGCACCATGACTGCTAGCCTCTGGAATTCCTCAATATACACCTCTGGTGCTCATGTCTATCTGAGCTGTGTGAGCTCTTGGAAATGAAGCTCAGGATCCCCCCTGGTCCAACCTGTCAATGAGTCTCTAAGTGAACTCTGTGTAGGTCACTATCTGATTGTGGCCAAGTGTGGTCAATCCATGATACCACCAATCATGAGCTTTGCCATCCAAGTACATGGTGGCAAACTTGATGGCCTCCATCTCCCTCATAGGGTTAAGCTGCAGGTAGGTGCCTAGTTTTTGTACCCACGCCTGTGTAGTCATCTTGGCCGATCCATCAAAGTAGGGAATCTCCATCTTCCCAGCTCTGCGCTCAATCTCATAGTTGCTCCTGTGGTGCGGCCTAGTTTTGTTTCTAAATTTGATTTGACAGTACTGATCCAAGGTCATCTGTCTCTGAATTGTCAAACTCAATTGGTTGTACTCCCTGGAACATTGCTCAAATTGATCAAAAAAATCATCTATGGGTTCAAGCTGTGTGGGTTCATCTGTGAATGTGGGCAAGTACTGTCTAGGAGTAGCCCTGCTACCTGCCTGTCCATGTGGTGCTCAGCCTCCATGGCTTCCCTCAGAATGATGATAGGGGATATGCTCTGGATGATACCTGTTCCCTCCATGAGATCCACTCGTTTCCCTGTTGTCACATGCCTCTGGAACTTTCCCCTTGTGACTCATTTCCATCAACAATGTTGCTATCCTTGTTTGGTTTTCATCTACCTTCCTCAAGGTCTCAGATATTTGGCCCTGTCTCCTACGGTTGGCCTCCTGGTTTTCTTGTAAGTGGCGGACCAATGTACTCTCTGTCTAGACTCAGGACTTACTGAATTCCTGTGCTAGGATTGCCAAGCCCTGTGGCTCACTGTCATCACCTGAACCCTCCATCTCGGCTTTTGTCTCACTCGTCTGTTTCTTCCTTCGACCCATATAAATACCACTGAATTTCTACATGCGCTAATCCTCACAGGATGGGAGGATCAGAGCTCTGATACCACTGTAATGTTCCCAAGCCAATTTTTTTCACTTGGAACATTAACTAACCACTGAATTAACTGTCTAATTGTTTGTATGTGCAAGTTGACCTCTCAAATTTCATCCTTAGGGTTGTATTCAGTTATTCAACACAGATCATGAAGATATACTCAATACAAATGCAAGATCTAAGCAATACACAAGATATAGAACCCCAAAGCATAGATCTGACCTTTATTATTATGAAAAGCAAGAACCTGATACAAGATGGAAGCGGATCTGGAATAACATTAGATGGCTCCAAGATAGAAGATATGAGCTGCTACAAAATGCTCCCGAAAATACAAAATAAGCCTCCAAAGGATGAATATGTGATGAAGACCCAAATACAATAAGAGGTAGGGTCACGTCCAACCCCCCTAGCTGCTGGCACATCCTGTTGGATGGATGAGAAGGCCAAGGTTTCGGCCCAGCTGAAGGAGACCTCCAAATGATGCCAAACTTCACCAAAAGATAGATCGGGACAAGGGAAATCCGTCCTTGAAGTATGAAGTCCAAATGCCAAGTCTTCCCCCTCCAAACAACCAAAACCCTTATCAGGACTATGCCCTCCTGAAGATTGTCAAGCTCAATAATTCGGCCCTGATGGAATAAGTCTCCAAATACACTGAAACTCTCCAGAAAGGTAGATCGAGCTACCACAAGCCACTAGGAGAAGTCTCAGGATTAGATCTAAGGTGTAACTCCTCCAGAATGAGCAGATCTGAATCACAGTTGCACCCTCCTTCTCTCAAGGACGTCCCAAAGCTGCAGATAAATATCTAGACGAAGGAACTCTCCAACAATACTCCAAAACTGATGAACAAAGCCCTGCAAACAATACCCAGATGCTAGAATGTCAATAGACCCTGTCACAAGGCTAGATCAAACTTCTCCTCATGAAATGATGCTCCCCTGCTGGAAAACCCCCAAAGGGTATGGCCTGCTGCCCTCCTGGATCGATGATAGAACTTGTGAAGATGATAGAATGGTGTGGGTGGAGTGTTTCATCCTTGAGACCAAGCTTAGAACAATGTGAGTGGAATCTTTCACCACTGAGTTGTTCTCTAGGGTTTGTAATCTCAAAACCCTCAAAACTGTGTGCTCAAGAGCTCAACAAGCAAATACAATAATATCCAAGATGAATGAGAGGTCCGCCCTAGGCTTTCCTTTATACATCTTTTCTGTTTCTTTGTTGAGTTAAGTTAACCCCTAGGGTCAATTCCTAACTCAACCTCCAACGCTCTATTCCTTCATTGAGTTACTTCTTTTACCCTTTTTTTAACCCTTTTCCAAGTCAACTTCAAAATATAACATTGAGTTAGCTGACCTTTCGCCATGTTGTATGAGACTATGGTCTAGTGGGGATGTATAGACCACTAAGTCTTCCCAGACCTCTTCATCAAGAGGTGGGGGAGATTACACATGGACGCCTATGCCAGCTACTAGTTATGGCAGTAGGGTCAGTCCTTACAGGTATGTCATCATGGAGTTCCGAAAGAGGAAGATGCAGAGTGGGAACGATGGTCGGATGGTTATGATCAAAGTGGCACAACATCAACATGGTGGTTCCTTTCTGAGATTAGCTTGGGACCCAGGGATTTCGGTATTAGATAGTCCAACAACTCACACAGAGGCGAGAGCTCATTTCTGCTTTCATGAGATTGGTTTCCTAGTAGAGTAGTTCTTTGGGGTGTTGATCGAGTTGTTGCAGGAACAAGTTTCTCTGCTTATCAATGGTATTCAGGAGGCCTATTATGTCCGTACCTTGCAGGACCACACATTGAGCGAAGGATGCTTCACATCTTCCAGGGTGTTTGGGATCCTGGTATCATTTTCAGTTTCAGTTTGGTTCAGTCGATGGTGCATTAGTTTGTGATGGAATTGCTTGAGGATAAGCAATCTTTGGGAAGGGAGGACTGTATTGTCCCCATTATTGGATTCCCTTGCTTTGCAGTTGGAGGTGACCTTATGAGCTTATGTCAGCTTGACCAAAGGGGTAAAATGAGGTTAATAATGAGCTTGGGCGATTTGGGGGGGTTATTTGGGGCCCATAATAGCCCATTCACCATCATTCATCATCATGATGATTTCCACACAGTTCGCTCTTGGTTTCGTGGCATTTCAACGATTTTCGTAATTTTGGGTTATTATTGAGCATACTTTAATTAAATACACTAAAGGTATTATATGGATCATATTATTTGAGGGGATACCTTCCTGTAATAGCGCGTTGGAATCGGGATGAAAAGATCTAGAGGTTGGAATGATGAAAAAGGGACTCCGGCGTCTGAGAATGTCTTAAAAGCCAATTAATCACTTTCCACCATTAAAAATGGGTTAATAAAAAGGGGTATTTTAAGTGACTTTAAGTTTATAAAGTCACTTTACTTTATTGAAAAGGGTAAAAGCGTCCAAAAGAGTCAACAAAGAGTTAAAAGGAGAATGAGGGCGTCCTTTTTCTTATTATTCACTTCCTAATTTCTAAAATTGTGTTGAGAGAGCTCTTGTGACTTTTGGACTCTTGGGACGAAAACCCTAGGAAAGATTCTGAGATTGGTTTCGGTGGTAAGACTATCAACCCTAATTGGTCATTAGGAAGCGATCATGCAGATTTCTTCATTGTGCTTTGGGTTCATAACTCCCCATGGATTAAAAGAAACATTTACACTTGCCAAAAGAAAAAAAAAAAGAATTTTCACAATATAAGGGGAGATTTACTTGGACAAGACACCATTGGAACACTTGAAGTAGAATGAAGCATGGCATAACCTAGATGTGGAGGCAGAGTTCAAAGAAGACCAAGTTGAGAACCAAAACAAGGCTCTAGTACCAGTTGATACGAGAACATGGAGGAAGCGAGGAGTTTGGAGATGTTATTATTGAATTAACTATCTTTGCAATGCATAATAATATATATTTATAGTACAAAAGTGGAGACTGAAGATGAAAACAGATCTTCAATCCTTTATGAATCGTAGTCTAAAATAAACTAACCTATTAAAATTTGTTTTTCTCGCATGAGGAACACTAAATATAACCTGGTACTAAAGCAGTCTGTTAAAAGCAGACAAAATGTTTATAGTTCTCATCACATGTATTCCTATGCTTCTTCTATGTTTATTACATGTCACTTTGAATTTATTCAGTTAAGAAAATACCAAAGATTATTGTGCTTATGTATGATTAATTCACATGCAGAACTTTTGACTCATTATCAATTGTTGGTAATCTATATTTCATGCTTATATCTTGGGGCAGGAGTTTCTTGAGAATTATTTCATTCATTTCATGCAATGACACATGAAGGGTTTTTTGCCATTAGGTGCCTAGTTCAGGCCTACAGCAGTAAATTATGATCTTGCAGGCAATCCTAGGTTGACAATTTTTCTGACTATTTTATTCATTTTTGTTGCTTTCTACAGATAAATTATGTTTCTGCACATGATAATGAAACGTTATTCGACATTATCGTGTTGAAGGTACATATAGTTTATATACTCTTCTTATTTACATTTGAATAACAAAAGGAAAGATATCAAGTTATTGTGTAGGCTCTATATCAAATATCAACCTTTGTCTTTTGTCTATTTCTTCTTAGAAAGAAGGATATTTGCAAGTTTTGCATTGCAAATATCTACTTGTTATTGTAATTGCGTGCCTAGACTCAGCAATAGGCATGTGAATAGTGATTTAGTTTTTTTTGGTGTTTGTTGTAGACTGCAAAGGAAGTCCCACTGGATGAAAGGTGTAGGATAAGTCATTTGGCGACGAGTATTGTGGCACTGTCACAGGTTTTTCTTTAATTCCACTTTGGGAGAGATAAAGCTTCTAAATATGTGATTCTTGGAATTGTAAAAGCTGTAAACCCTAGTATTTATAAAGGGCCAAATCATTTTTTTGGTCTTGTAATAAGTATGTTGTAAACATAAAAAGGGCTCTTGTTGGTTGTATAAAGGGCAAAATGAATTATAGCAGTAAATACATTGGAAGTTGGAAAATAAATTATGTAGATGAGAGTGGATTTGGTTGTTTGCAAGATGTAATTTGTTTTTGCTTGAAAAAGAAATTTGTATTGAAATACAAAGAGATCTGAGACCCAGTTGTACTTGTAGGCAGAAAACAGAAAAACAATTCCACTGTTAACCAACCCTTTAATAGGAATTGACAAGCATCATTCTAAAACAAAAATGCATACAAGCCTTCTGTTTGAACAGATTAAAAAAATATGGCAGGGAATAATTCTTGTTCTTAACTCAGCCGTATCTTTGGTACATTGTTATATTGTTATTGGTTTTGTTGTGGGGACTTTATTGTGTGCGTGTTTTTTCCTTTCTTTGTCCTTCCATCTCAACTAACTTCAATTTTTTTTGTCAAATTCCTCTTCCTTAAGTTGGAACTTCTCAAGATCTCCTATCTTTTTGAATTCAATGTCTTTTATCTTTTCAAATCTAAGTTGCAGGAAACCCTTGGCTAGGTGGTGTCTCGGTCCCGGAAACGGCCTGAAATACCGAAACCGGTACGAAACACCGATAGCCATACCGTATGGTGTTTCCCAATTTGGAAACGTCGCACGGTACAGCCGCCAACGTTTCAGTCCGTACGGCAGCCATTTCGGTGAAATTTTTTGAGTTTGAAGGCCCATCCAAGCAGCCAAGAGGGTTGTGGGCTCCTTAGGTGGCAAAAAATCCCCTCATTAACCACTAATAAACATTTTAAATTTGTACAACTATCATCACCATTTCACACACCCTAGTAATTAATGGTAATGCAAATTTTTAAAGTAAAAGTGACATTCTCCTATATCTTTCATTTTCTTAAATTTTTAACATTACCATTAATTGTTTTAGGATGTTTGAGAGTGGTTCCAACCTGATTAGACTTCATATGGAGAAAGTAGAATTTTAGGACCCATCCAAAATTCAGCAGACTTAACGGTTTTCAGGATTTCAAGATTGGCAGGATTACAACATTTCCACTGGATTTTGTCATGTATGAGGGTATGGAACTGGGATTTAATTAAGAGCACTAAGCCCTCTATGTACCTCAATGTCACCTTCGTAACATTTTTGGGGTTGATCAGTCCTGTTCTGATAACATTGCTCTCTACAATACAAGGATGTACAAGTGTCATACTGGGGTTTATCCAACCCCCATGATGAAATGCTCTCGAGGAATGATTCTCCTAGGGTTTAATGCCTCTCCTCTAGGATGGTGCACGCTCTAACAAGATGTTAGTCCGATGCTCCTATTCCATGGTTGTATCCAAGTGTCCTCATGCAAGGTATTACTCCTATAACTGTGTACCACATGTCCTTTCATGTTAATATAGACATGGTTTTCCTTCTAAAATGTGGACAAACAAGTTAAGCTTGATGTCCCAAACTACAGCAGTAAACAAGAGTATATATTAGCAAGGAATAAAGCTAATTACTGCAGATTTAACCACTCAAAGCATCAAAGATTTATTGAGAAATGAAGCATAAAACAAGTAGATTAGTTCCCAATACTTTAGCACAAACTTCAGTGGTATTAGAGGGCTGTTGTATGAAGCTTTCAGAGTATGTTTGTAACAACCAAGTGGCTGTAGCAAAGATTTGCTATGTAATGTCCCCTTTTTTGGATTTCCTTATGTTGTAGTTGGGGATGCCTTCCAGGTAGCCAATTGGGGGTGATAGTGAGCTCAAGCAGTTTTGAGGAGTTCTATGGGGTCCGACTTACGTTATTCATCATATTTCATCATCAGGATCCATTCCACACAACTTGTCCTTGGTTTCGTTGCATTCTGATGATTTTCGTAATTTTGGGTTATTATTGAGCATATTTTAATTAATTACACTAAAGGTGCTATTTGGAGCCTGTTTCTTGGAGGAACACTTTAGTGTAATAGCTCATTGGAACCGGAATGCAAATATCTACAAGATAGGATGATAAAAAATAACTTTCAGTGGCAGGAGAAGCTATGAGGGCGAATTAATCACTTTTTGGAGTAAAAAGGGTCATTAAATTAATAAAGTGATTTTATGAAGAAATATTAAAGATGAATTATAAGTCACTTGAATGGAAAAAAGTGAAAGGGGGTATAAAAGAGACATAGGGGCTTCTATTCTCTCATTATGTTGATTGATATTTTGATGTCTGGCTTCTTGGCTAGAAAACTCAAGGTACTTGGGGGTTTTGAGGATTTTGACTGAATAAACCCTAGAGATCAGCAAGGAGGTGAAAGATTCATGTGTTTCTGATCCAAGCTTGGCCAAGGTGGTGAAAGATTTCACCCTCTCCATTCTAGTTCCATTTCAGATAAGATTCAAAAGCAGATTGTGGAAGCAAACACAGGTTTGGGGTATTTCTACAAAGCTAGGGCACACTGTCCATGAGAGAAGAGTTTGTGGAAGCTTGTGAACATTGGATCTGGAAGAGGTTTCACTTCTGAAGTGTTAGCAATCACCAGGGTGCCTCTTCCCATCATTTTATTGAGGGTTTTCATGCCATATTCACTATTTCTTCCAGTTGTGTGAAATTCCTGAAGTAGGGCACAATTACCTTTGGAGATATTGAGTGGGAGGGTTTAGATCTGCATGCAACTGCTAAGGGATCTCTTCCATGAGCACATATCATTCAGATCTACAAGGTTGTAGCCATTCTTGTGAAGTTTGGAGGTCAGAAACAACAAATACATGAGACTAGGTTGTGCACCAGCCACGGAGGGTGCAACTATGCTTGGTTACTTAGCAGTTTGAAGGAAGGAAACACTATTGGCTCAAGAAAACCTAGATCTCTTCTCTCTATTGTATCTTGGAGGTGCTATCAGCCGCAACTATTGTTCTTTTGTATCTATTCTAGATTTGTTCATCTCTTGTATGGAGGTCAACTTATACATTTAAATAAAATACAGATCTGAAGTATTATGGCCATTTCTTTGTGTTACTCTCCTTGCATCTATTTGTTTAATTGTTGCTTCTTCATATAAATCAATTATTTGTTGCAAAAACTATAAGAATAAACCCCAACGCAAATCCTAGAAGAGAAACCGCAAACTGTTGGACAAAATACCACAACCAGAAAACACATAAGTTCAAATGTTCCAAACAAATTCACTTGGGAACATTACATGCTACAACAACAAGTTTCAACCACGAAAATAAGCAAGTAATCCGACAAAAAGTTCACTAATAAGCACTAGAATGATAGTAATGGCTTACAAGCAAATTTCCAAGGTTGAAATGCAAGTTAAATTTAAATATATAGAATGATTTGTTGCAGCCCTAATGGCTGTAGCTTTTAGTTAGTTATAGCTCAACGTATACTAAGCCAATCAAGACGCTCTAGAGGCGTTAGCAAGCTTAAAGCATTAAGAAAAGATTCCAACTTGAACAAGATCAATATCTCTCTAAATCGTTGAAGTTTGAGTAGCTTCGTAAGATATTCTTATTGTTTCAATATTGTATTAGACCAAGACAAAATCCTAAAGAATAATATTATGTTATATTTGTAAAGTTGACCCTATTGTGCTTTTGTAAAAGTCAGCCCTATCGTGCCTTGGCAAAAGTCAATTATAAATTAGAAGTGTAAAATATCTGACCTATTTCTGGGTGGCTCAACTTGTATTTATAAGAGGCGAGGCCCCTCACTTGGAGAACACACAACACAAGCTCTCTCACACAAGTAAGAAGTGTGCAAGTCTGAGGAGGAGACACAGCTATAGAGGAAGGGTGTTCTAGTGAAGGGTTTTGGTTATCTATTGGAGGACTATCTTGGTCTAGTGGTGCACTACCCTATTTTGGTTAGGGTTTCTGGTTTCTCTTCTGTTTGGTGAGATCTCTCTTGAGAGAGACATTGTACTTGTTGAATAATCTATATTGAAGAAGCTTTTTTGGGTTTTCTCCCCCATGAGGGTTTTCCAGGATAAATCTTGTGTATACTGTGGTTGTCTTTCTTTCAGTGATCCTTATGCATGCAGTTATTGTTTTAATAGTCTAAAGTTAAAGAATATTGAACACACTTAACTGCTTAAGAGAAATTTTAACATGGTATCAGAGCAGGCCTAAAAGAAGCCATTTGCATAGTGTAGAAGAACTCGCTGGGGAAGTTGAGACCATAGGAAGACTCTCTTAACCCTAGCGCATCTTTCCTTTGGTTTAGATTCTCAGTTTGACGAAGTTTTGAAATCTGCAATTGGTGTTGCAACTACTGCAATTGCCAACAATTGCACAAAGCCCTAGAAGATGATTTCTCCCACTTTCTGGAGGATGCTGGTCAACGTAAAGCTACCTAGGAGCTCACCTAAGAAGAGCACACCTTTCCCTCGGAGCAGAATTCCAAAATTCACATTTTGAAAAATTAGGGTTTCCTCATAAACCCTAGCTCAAGACATCTTGGCAGCTGTAGATTGAAGTTGGAGTAGTTCATCTTGGCCTAGCACACTCTCTGGTAAGTTTTCATTTATCTTATTGTATTACCATTCAAGAACAAGATGGCACCCAATACCAAGCTTGATGAAAAGCTTGAGGGTGTTGATAACTTCCGAGCATGGAAGTATAGAGTGATGCTCATTCTAGAGGAGAATGATCTAGAAGATTTCGTCAAAGAAGAAGTTCCAGAACACGACGAAGATGAGGCCAAGGAAATATACAAAATGAACCTGGTTAAGGCAAAGAGAATCATTGCTGATTCTATATCAAGGATCATTTGATCCCTCATCTCTCATCATTGACAACTCCCAAGAAAATGTTTGATGCCTTATCCCGATTGTACGAAGGCAAGATATCAACCGGAAGATGACCTTGAGGACACAACTCAAGAATGTGAAGATGCAGAGTTCAAAAACTATTCAATCCTACTTCTTGTTGTTCTTATACACACTTGCTAACGTGGACTAAGTCCAATCCACTTAGTGTGTCCTTGGAGGCACAATGCCTAAGTTTAAGCCCACTGTCACCTCGTCTTGAACTTCTTCCGTCTAGGCTTACTCCTAGGGAAGCCAAGGGGGTAGACCCTAGTTATTATGTGAGTGATTAAGGTGTTCTAGGAATTGATTTTAGTTGATTACAGGTTGGGGGAATCTAGCCTATATGAGAGGCAAGCAATGCAAAGTGCAAATTTCAATGAAACACAACCCTTTTCCTAAGACAACTAAGACTAGTGCCTAAGGTTGGGCAAGGGGTCAACTAAGTTAAAGAGAGTTTAGAATCTACAAAAGATTACAACTAGATACAAAAGAATTACTTGATACAAGATTTACAATTGAATTAAATACAAGTAAATGAAATTAAAAACTATCTACAAAGTTAAGAATATCTAAAGATACAACTAGATACAAAGATATAATTATAGACAATAAAGGAAACAAGATGACAAGCACTAACTTGAAACTAACTTGAAATAACTTAATTGTGCAGGGAAAAGAAAGATTGTTCAAAGGAAAAGATTACCACAACACATCAAGCCAACAAACCCAAACAATGGAGTGCCTCCACAAGATGCGCAACTCCAAGGGGCTGTTTCAATGGCATCCAACACAAATTTGCAACAACAAACCCAAACAGTGAAGTTGCCTCCAAGGGATGTGCAACTTCAATGGGTTAAGCCAATAACTCAAAACACAACTTAAAAAATTAGATGAAAGTGCTCAAAAGAAAGCCTCCAAGGGCAAGTGCGCAACTCTTAAGTTCACTTAGTTAACATCCACAAAATGCTTAAATAAAATTGCATGTAAAGTAAATGGAAGTGTAATGTGCTTGCAAAATTACAAAGCATAAACCATTAAAGATAAATGAAATTAGCCCAAGGTTGTAGTGGATTACTTTTAGGATTGATTAAGTTATTAAATGAAATGTGAATCCTAAAACTAAGTGACTTCCCTAGAACTCTCCCCGCTTATACCAAAAGGATTGCTGGGTGCTCAATAAGTGAAGCAAACAAGGCCACACCCTAGCTCCACAGGTCAATCCGGGGAACAAAAGTACTCAAACAAGGGGGACACCTAGTGCCGTAAGACCATCCCTGATCTAGCACCCCTTGCTCTTTCCTTAAGTGCCTTTTTTTATAGAAAAGTTGGGATAGTTAAAGGTGCTTGTAATTAAACTAGATTGATTTTAGGCCTTGTTGCCATCCTTATACACACTTGCAAACGTGAGCTAAGTCCTTCTCACTTAGTGTGTCCTTGGAGGCACACTGCCTAGGTTCAAAGTCCACGCTGTCATTTTCACTTGAACCTCTTCCGTCTAGGCTTACTCCTAGGGAAGGCAAAGGTGGGTAGACCCTAGTTTCTAGATGAGATTTAGAGTTTAAGTTCTAGGAGTTGGTTTCAATTAGTTAAAGGTTGGGGGAAAGTCTAGCCTATGATGAAAAGACAACAATGCAGTGGAACAATTAATATGTCAAGCAAGCCTTTTCCTAGGACAATTAAGACTAGTGCCTAAAATTGGGCAAGGGGTCAACTAAGTTAAAGGGAGGTTGATTACACAATAGTTACAAGATTACAAAGATTACAACAAGGTTAGATACAACTAGATACAAAGATACAATAAAGAATATCTAAGGATTACAACAAAGTAATGCTAAACAAAGATACGAAAGATACAAGATATAGAAATACAATGACACGACATCAACTAACAATTACTTGTATGTGCAGGAAATTGAAGATATTCAAGAAGATGCATCAATCAACACACAAGGCCTAACATGCTCACAATAGAGTGTCTCCTTAGAAGGGGATGCACTACTCTATTTGACTGCTTTTCAATGGCACACAAACAATCACTCAAGACCCAATCAAGATACTGTGCCTCCAAGAGGATGCACAACTTCTTGACAGATCACACCACAAGTAGGGACAACAATCTAAATGAGAAATGCTTGAAAGGAAAATGTCTCGAAACACAGATATAACCACTTAGATAATTAATCCACAACTCATAAAGATAACTTGCATGTAAATGTGAAATGAATGTGCTTGCAAGTGTAAATATAGATCACCAAAAAGTATATTAAATTGATTGCCCAAAATTTGTAGATTAAGGATTGATTAAAGATTTATTAAATGAGACTTCAATCCTAGCTAAGTGTCAACCCAATACTCCCCTCACTTTTACCAAGTAACTGTTGGGTGCTCAAGAAGTATGGCAACGAGGCCTACCCTAGCTCCACAGGTCAGCCCAAGAAAAAAGAGTACTCCCGGAAAAGGACGTTCCGCGCCACGAGACCGTCCTCGACCTATCACCTTTTCGTTGCTTCCTCTAGTCCCCATTTTAAATGGCAAAGATGGGTCGGTAAAGGTGTCCTATTAAGTCTAGTTGGTTTTTAAACCTATGGACTAAGTGTTTTTTGGTGTTTTAGTGTATTACTGTGAGTTTCACTTTCCCAAAAAGTGCCTGTTATCGCATAGTTTGTAGCTAGGTCAAATGGCTAGAAGATAGAGGCCAAACTAGCGTAACATGAACCTACCCCACCTAATGTCACCACAATGGGGAGGTTCTTTCTATTTAGGGAGGTTAGGTCCAGGGGAGATGTCTCCGGTAACCTGGGGTTTTGAAGAGGCCAAGGTATAAAGGTCAAAGTAAAAGTCCCTCCTCACAGGTTACCGCCAAGATCAGATAGTCCGGCTAAACAACCAATAATGAAGTGTAGCCCCAAATGAGAACACCTGCCCGGAACAAAGCAATAACAAAACAATACATGCAAGCTATGATTCAATGGGTTAATACTTCATATAACTATCTGATATCAATATATTGGCAATTATACAATAGATATTGACGAGATCAATGTTTATCAATAATAGCAATGGAACAATATCAATTCATCAATAAATATCGAGATGATGTAGCAAACAATGTATCCAATCAATCCCTTACTCACTAAATGCTTTAAAACACCATCTAATTGCTTATCAACAGAAAACGCTGCGTCAAGATGGAATAACCAAGTATGACGTCAGCCTTATTAGGGTTAGTAGTTAGTTAGGGTTTCAAATTATAAAAGTTTTAAGAGTTATTTGACCACTATCACTTCAACGTTGGAGACCTGAGATTAGTGCCTAAGGGTAAATGGAGTCAATTCAAGAGAGGATGCAAGGTTGAAGGGAAAAAGGCTAAGGACGAGAGGGAAGGGTTCTGAAGTGCTGCAATGGCAGGGCTCCAGAAGCAAAACCCTAGGGGAAAAAGG
>ML836789.1:4909-19744 GCA_009831015.1 Picea engelmannii | reverse complement strand
CACCAGTCAGTGGAGGGTGGAGATTCAGGAGCCTGAGATGGAGGAGGCCCCCGAGTGGTTGGAGGAGCATGCAGATGACTTGAGGGAGGAGGGGACAACAAAGGAGGAGGAGGAGGAGGAGGAGGAGGACGATGTTCCACTTCCAGTGGATATAGAGGCTGAGGAGGAGATTGGACTTCCAGTGGATCCAATGCCACCACCACCTCCACAGAGAGCCATACCTGGAGTTGGACTTGGGTCCGTTGGGACTGGGAGGAGGCAACACACTTTTCCTTCCACCTCGTCACCATCACTTACCACCTCAGATGGAGCATCTGGAGCAACTGGAGCTTCCACTCCAAGCTCATCTAGAGTACCTCCATGACCACCTGCTGCTTCCAGAGGAAAATTGGTGCCCTTTACCTATAAAAGGGCTAGAGCAACAGTTGCAGCACGACATAGAGGGAATCAATGATTTGGATTCCTATGATCTATCATTTTCATTTTATCATGTACTATTTAGTATCTAGATGCCTCATGATGATTCATCTCATGAGATACATTTATTTTGATCATTTGATGTGATTTTGTATCTACTATCATCCTATCAGGAACATGTTTCAGAATTTTCAGTTTAGTAACAATATGTGACCACTTGACATCTTATGCATCTTATTTATTGGTTGTATTTTCATATTTATGTAGCAAAGTGTTTATTTGATGTTGTTGCTTTAAAAGTTTAAAAAATTGAAAAAAAATGAGTGTTTTTGTATTTTTTTGAGGTCTTGCGACATTTTCCGAGATATTCTGACATTTTCCACCGATGTCGTCGAGAAGTTACATTCCGGACCCTCGCCGACACTTTCCTTGACACGACATAAACAACATTGCTCCATATGCCTAAAAAATTATAGTAGACACTAGTTTTCTTTGTATATATATATATAATGGAGCCGACATAAATTTTTATTATTTTATTATTATTATTATATTAATGCATTATGTTACATGAACATCTCTCCCATACTAGGCTGTAGAGTGCCTCTCGACGCCACTATAAACACAAATTGAATTAAGCATTAATTGTAAACAAAACCAAACCGCTAGTTGTCGATTACTAAACTCTTACCACAATGGTATATTTCGAAACTCGCAACAGGATTGAGACAAAACAAAAAAATACATAAGACTAGACCAATGGGAATGATCAACGGCTTGTTTGGAAGTCGAACAAAGAATATGTGATCACCTCCCCAAGTTGATCGAGCGGGATTTATTCATGATGGAATTCACACAATAAGGTTTTGTTCGATCTCAGTTCCGGTGAGCTGATAGATAATCTTTCCCCCTTCAATGAAGTGAAAGGCCCCAACACACATTTATTGACAGGTCCGCATTCTAATTAGTCTCGCTACCCACTGGTCCGACTGCGGGACAATCCATATCGATTTCAAAGAGTGTCAATTTTGAATAGTGTCGGGGCAAGTCTTGGGTTTTGCAGACAGTAAAAGTGCAGAGAGAAAATCTGGATCTGAATCCATATCCAATTCGGGGCTCTACGGATCCAACTCCCTGGCCTCACGGATCCGATAACATAAGGTGATAGTGGTAACATATTCCGATGTTCCACTCGTTTTGTACCTTGTGAAGGATTTTGTGTTAAATTTTCGTTAATTACATTAACATTAGATTTACCATAGCAATTTGAACTTATTTTGCATGCTCGTTTCTCCATAGGCGATGTTGCAGTTGCACTATCGCCACCCAACCATAGGCACATACTCGTGCCAGCCCCGAACATAACATATACATCCTGGGAAACCCTTCTACACAAGGGGAGAAAACCCAACAACCTTCTTATAAAGAATATCCTTGCCAAGAAACCTGTGTTAAAACATGCAGCTAATGAAAGTATCAAGGTAATACAAAACGAGATCTATAGCCAGAGGTTTCTCTCAAACAGAGGGAGTTGTCTATGATGAAACACCTGATCCAGTGAACCATATACATTTCTATCAATGAGTTGGAAACTATATCAGATAAATGGATTCTTGATAAGTCTGGATTTCAAACAAGAGTGTTGATGATCCAAACTTATATCATTACAGTATTGGTGACGAAAGCCTGGTCCTGATGACCTATTCAGAAAGCGTTGCTGTTACAAGTAATCCTTAATTTCAGAATTCGAGATGAAGAATCTGAGTATGATTCATTACTTCTTGCGACAAAAGGTATGACAGATGACCGATAAAATCTTCAGTGAACCAGAAAATCCCTTTCGGTCGATGTTCTACCTTGAAGTCTTCCATGGTTTCCTATCGCAATAGGAAACATAACTCTGTAGCCTTAACTGCACCAGAGACAGAGTATATAGCAATAAGTGTGTGAAGCAATGTGGCTTCACATACTTCCGACGGATCTACTTGACCATGAGATGGTTCCTATGTTGATGACAGAGAGCCATATATAAAGCTCCTTAGAGAACCCAGAGCTTCCTAATGGATTGTCACATAGAGAGATAAAATTTTCTTATGTCAGAGATATGATGCAGAAGAAAGTTGTATACTTGCAGTACCTTTCTCCACCTGAGCAGACTGCAAACTTCTACACCAAACATTTACTTGGTGAAGACCTCCTTCCGTGTTAAGAGGGAGTATGGATGACCTTAGCCAAAAACAAAATTGAAAGTACATCGGTATTAGACTTGGCTTAATGAAGAATGCCTCCCTAGCTGAGAGGGAGTGTTGATGAATGCAGCTATGGGAGACATCCTCCAGCTTACAAACCTGTGAGATGTCGAACATAGCAGCTATATGAAGTCTTTCTCTCAGCTTACAAACCTGAGAGAAGGCTCCTATGAAGGGTTCGTGGTTCCTGCCTAAGACAAAGTCAGGAACGTAAAGATGGCCTCCATGACGTGAGAGAGAAGAACTCCAGATGATTATCCGATGTAAAAGCGATCTGTTGAGTTAGGACGTGCCTGTGGCTGAGCACAAGGTGAACGTGGGAAATCCCAAAAGTGTTGGGCACATCATCATGAGAACATATATGAAGATGATGTGATGGCCTCCTTTGAGCAACAACAGAGTTGACAAGAAGACTCCAGATGATCCTCTTGTTGGTGGCAGTGGGAAAGCAGATCTGTAGAGCAGACGTGCATGTGGACGAGCACAGGTGAATGTGTGAAGACCTGGTTCATCTATGTAATGCAGTGAATCAGGTCCATGGCATCCCTATGGATGTGCCCCTAGTGGATGAGCACTAGTGGGTGTATCAGATCCTTTGCTATATGTTGTTCAAGAGTCAAACCTACCTGTAACCCTAATTATTGTGTAAAGGGTACAGGTCGGCCCTATCTTATTGTGTCTAAAGATAAACTGCAAAAGATAATTAATATTAATATTAATTATTATAATAATAAATAAATAATATGTCTAAGTGAGGTCGGCCCTATTGTACCAATAGACACTTTAGTTGATAGGACAAGTCTAATATAAGTAAGGGGAAATCTTTCATTGTAGACACACACACACTTGTGAGTTTTGGAAATTTCAGCAAGTACACTTCTTGGTCAAAGTTGTGCACTTCTCTTGGGTGCTAGAG
This sequence comes from Picea engelmannii, assembly GCA_009831015.1. Taxonomy (NCBI): domain Eukaryota; kingdom Viridiplantae; phylum Streptophyta; class Pinopsida; order Pinales; family Pinaceae; genus Picea; species Picea engelmannii. The sequence continues at coordinate 16,162 of ML836789.1, read as the reverse complement.
TTCTAGGGCTTAAGCACCCTCTTGTGTGCTAAGTCATTCTTGGTGGTGAAAGGTCTTTCTCTTGAAGAATATAGCAAAGGATTTGGTTGGGTTTTTCTCCCTTGTTTGAGAAGGGTTTCCCAGGATATATCTTGTGTTCTTGTGCATGGTGTTTCTTCTTGTGATCATGGTTGCTGCAACATTCCTGTTTATGGTTAAGACATGATGAAATTAAATGAACTACATGCTTAACCTAACTTATGAAAAATCAACAGGCTCGTGATGAGACCCCCTATCCTCCAACTAGGTCTTGATTTTATTATTTTATGGGTCCCTTCGTTTCTTGTTGAGAAGCCTTTTCTTTCTTTCTCGGGGATCTCTGGGCGAAGCATCTGAAGGTTTTGTTCATTTGGATTTATTCTTTTGCCAGCTACTTTTACCCTCTGGGCCTTTAACCCCTTCTTCCCACAAGGTAAGGGACAACCCTTTGCTAGCTTGGCAGACCCAATGACCGAACCAGTGTAGGGGATGGATGAGAGGGAAAATGATGAAAAGTGATAAGTATGGTGGGAATGGACGATGACCTTTCATAAATCCACCCAATGGCAATTCAAATCCTAAGAAAACCAACTTGCTAGGGTATCCTGTCATTCCCCCCAGGTGTGGACAAGTGGAAAGGCATAAAATCCAAGCACATGTCAGAAGCAAAAAGAATTAAATGCACATATTCAAATGTTTTGAGAATCAGAGTGACACATATCATGATACCCAGACTCATTACCTCATGGAGCAAGACCCACTGCTGCTAAAGGGCCAGGTCGATGGGACGAATGCTGCTGATGCTGACAAGGTGGAGGCGCTGAAGATGAAAGATGGGCCTCCAGGGCCAGGCTCAAGTCAATATGGCTCTTAGTACTCCATGTCTAGGACCTGTGGGCCTCGAGACATAGTCTCCTTAGTTATCCCTAGGCTAGGGGATAACAGAGCCAACTTTACTTCTGGATCAATATAATTCTTCTGGGGCTTCTTTATTTCTTTCAATGGTTTTCCTTTGACGTCTTGGCATCTTCATCTATAAGAAAGGTTATCCAGGAGGTGAACGTAGCTACCAGAAACATCAACACTCCCTCTTAGCTAGGGAGGTATTCTCCATGATGCTTTTCCTTTGATCCTCATAGCCTCGCAGGCTATGCCATGGTCCTTCAACCATGCCATGATCATGCATACCATGCTACTGGTAGCATCATCACGTCACACATGGCTACACCCAATGTGGACCTTTTCTAGGGCCTCATCACCATTGTTATACACTAGGACCTACTCGCCCGTAGTGTGGCACTAGGACCTACTCGCTCGTAATGTGGCACTAGGACCTACTTGCCCATAGTGCATGCTAAGGACCTACTCGCCCATGGCGTGTCTTCAAGGGACATTGTCACACATGTGTGCACCCATGTGGACCTTCTAGGGATCAGATCGACCCAACCCACTTCCCTGGGGAGAAGATCTGGAGAGTGTCCTCATAGGTTGACCCAACCCGCTACTCTGGGGAGAAGACCTAGAGAGATATCTCAACCTCATGGGTTACAACCCAAGGGTCACTAGGCACCAATGTTGATGATTACAACTGAGTGAGACATTCTCCAGGACACAGATTGATTGAGTCGACCTGAGAGAGAGCCCTTGATATGGGTGTGTGGTTCCTATCTGAGATAGAACAAGAACATAGTGATGGCCTCCTCCTTACAGAGAGTTGAGAAGAATTCCATATAATACTCCTGTGTAATGCAGTGAGAAAGGAGATTTGCTGAGTTGGACGTGCCTGTGGCTGAGCACAAGGTGAACGTGTGAATTCCCAAGAGATGGGTGCATCTTTATGAGACAGAGATAAAGATGATGTATTAGCCTCCTCTGAATAGAGAGTTGAGATGATGAACTCTAGATGACTCTCCTGTGTAATGCAGTGGGAAAGAAGATCTGTTGAGTAGACGTGCCAGTGGACGAGCACAGGTGAACATGATCCTAGTGGTTGAGCACTAGTGAGTGGTTCTCCTGTGAGACGCAGTGAGATAGAGATATGGACATCCCTATGGATGTGCCCCTAGTGGCTGAGCACTAGTGGGTGTATGAGATCCCTTGCTATATTGTTCAAGAGTCAGACCTGCCTATAACCTTAATTGTAATGTAAAGGGTACAGGTTGACCCCACCTATGTAATTGATAATTAATGTAAAAGATAATTAATCTGGTTAATATTAATTATATTGTGAGATAGGGAGGTCAACCCTGTTGTGCCAATACACACTTTTGTTGACAGGTCAAGTTTGATATAAGTAAAGGTAAATTCCCCATTGAGGAATCATATCTTTTGTGCAAGTTTAGAAATTTCAGCAAGTACGTCTTCTTGGGAAAATTACGCACCTCTCTTGGGCGCTAGTCTTCTAGGGTTTGCAAGCACCCTTTGGTGTGCTAGGTTTTCTTGGTGGTGAAGGTCTTTCTCTTGAAGAATATAGCAAAGGATTTGGCTGGGTTTTCTTCCCTTGTTGAGAAGGGTTCCCCAGGATACTTCTTGTGTTCTTGTGCATGGTATTTCTTCTTGTGATCCTGGTTGCTGCAACATAATTGGTTATGGTTTAAGTAAAATGCTAAAATGGAATGAACTTCATGCTTAAGCCTTGCTTATAGAAAGATCAACATGGTATCAGAGCATAGGTCTTGAAGAACCCATTTCACAAACAAATTTCATCCATCGTCTCTCTCTTCTACAAAATCATACGACCCTCCTAGGGTTTCCAGAAATTCCGTACGACATACCTCTTTGAGGAGTTTCAACACTTGTCACTTGGACGTTGGGGCTAAAAAGTGCATAGGAGTGTACAACCTCCTTCAACGCACCTCCAACAAGCTTCAGATTGCATTTTCGAGCATTTTGACTTTTTGGCCCTAGGGTTTCTAGTGTTTCGCTAATTTCTGCAGAAATTTCACAATTAGGGTTTCTGCAACTCATTGAAGGAGCTCTTCAACTCACCAGTGTTCTCCTATCTTTCAAAGGCTTATTGTTGGCAGTCATAAGTCCAACAAAAACTAAAAGTTCTAGCCTAGCCTAGCCGTTAGGTTTTCTAGCCCAGTTGACAAGGGATTGTGAAGAATCTAAATTTATGATGAACAAGAACTATGATGGAAGATAAGCTTGATGGATCAAACAACTTCAAGTTCCTGGAAGACAAAGACTTCAAAGGAAGGCTTATTGTGGGTGATACAAGAAGGTAACACTATGACTACCTTCTTCATGAAGATATCATAGGACAAAGATCAACCAGGTGCCATTGGAGAAATCATATCAGCACCCTTAGGTATGCACTTGTATATATATTATTTGCATCATTGTCATAAGGGAAATTGCAGGAGGAAGGAACCTTTGATGAAGTCATGGATCCAGAAAGATCTCAGTGCATTCAGAGGAACAACACACTGGAAGTGAAGACTCCAGGTTTGATTGTTTTAATTGTCATTCCTCTAACCTATAATTCTAAAAGTTTTCTACTAGTAAGTGTTGTAGCTGTGACAATAATCCTTAAATTGTTTTTATTCTAGAGATGTACTCATTATTCTCCCTTAGGAGATATTCTTGTTTTGTTTCCTTTTGTTTTCTTGTTCCAGACAGGTTAGCAACAAAGGAAGATGTTTATCCTTCAAAAGGAATCACTTGACTCAGAGGGAGTCAAAACTATTTGAGAAAGAGGAAGAATAGAACCATCATTGAGGCAACCAATGCAATAATGCATGATCGGAATCTTTCTATGATTATATGGGCAGAAGCGTGCATGACACAATATATGATCAGAACAAGAGTCTTCACCGAACCTTGAAAAACATAACTCTCGAAGAATCCTTTCTCTAGAGTGAAGCCTGAGATTGAACACTTCAAGATATTTGGGTGCCCAGTGTATTTTCATGTACCCAAAGAGAAGAAGTCCAAGCTAGACCCTTCAGGTTGAAAGGATACATTTATGGATAACAATGAATCTTCGAAGACTTTCCAGATCTACATCCCTGGTCAGAGATAGATTGAGACAAGCAGAGATGTTGTCCTTGAAGAAGAGATGCCTTTCAAAGATCCAGAGAATCTCAGATGGAGATTGACAGTGAGACAATACCTTCTGCCCCTTCAGCAGTTCAGAGGGAGACAAACATTATTCCAACTGATCCAATTGCTCCAGTTGATATGTCCAGAGATATTGCAGTAGGGCATAAAAGGCCTGCCTAGGCTCACTCTATAGAAGGCAGAGGAACATACAAGCCCCTCAAGGCACATCTCGAGAAAGCAAAAGAGATTTTCGAGCTATCCTTCAGTCATGAGCCACTTCATTGATTCTGAGCCTCCTTGTCTTGGAGAAGCAACAGGAGAACAGGTATGGCAAGATGCCATAACAGAAGAAGACCAGTATATCTTAAAAGAATGATGTATAAGATATTGTCCAGAGGCCAGAAGGGAAGTCTGTGATGACTTCCAAGTGGATCTATACGATCAAGCATGTAGCTGATGGAAGTGTCGAGAAATACAAAGCGAGATCTATAGCCAGAGGTTTCTCACAAACAAAGGGAGTTGTCCATGATGAGACACTTGATCCAGTAAGCCTGATACACTTCCATCAGTACTACCATCCATGAGTTGGAAACTATTTCAGATGGATGAATCCTTGATGAGTTTTGGTTTCAACAAGAGTGTTGCTGATCCAAAACCTATATTATTACAGTGTTGGTGACGAGATCCTTTCCTTCCTGAAAGGTCTAGCTTCGTCCTTTTCTCCTGAAAGGTCTAGCTTCATTCTTTTCTCCTTGGGTACGTGAATGTACACAAGGCACTTAAATATCCTGAAGTGTCCAACCTGTCACTATCATTGTCACATCTACGAGACCGGATCCACTCAAGGAAGCAACTGTCATAGGCCCACACAAATCTGAATGCACAAAGTCCAAGAACCCCTTGGATCTGTTGTCAATGCTTGGAAAAGATCCCTTGGCATTCGTGCCAAGAGCACAACCTCTACAGATGTCATCATGCTCAATACGAAGCTTTGGAAGACTCGTCACCATCTTCCCCAGAGCGGGAAGAGCTCTATAATGCAAATGAGCAAGTCTCCTACGCCATGACTCACTTAGACTGATAGAATCATGCACGAGGAACTGGTCAAACTATCAATCTGTACAAACTCCTTGTCTGGTCAAACTGCGTCATGTCTCAAACTAGAGACCATCTAATAAGTTGCCTTCTGCAACCATCACTATAGCTCCTTCTCAGAGCTATCACTAGTGACATGCCTCGGAGGTAACCTGCCCGGAACAAGAAAACAAGAACAACAACATTTCCATGGCAACCTCCATGGAATTTAACAATATAACTTACCTGGAACAGACAACGAAACAAGAATATCTCCTAGAGGTGAGATAAACAAATGCATCTCTAGTATTAAGTGGTTAGTATAATGATCATAACTCCAATAGATAAAAACCATAAGATCACAATCGTGCCATAACAACCTGAGGCATATCAAAACAATCAAACTTGGAGGGTGCGTTGTTCCTCTGAATGCACTGGATCTATGATTTGTTGCTTGGACAAAAGTCCCTTCTCCTGCAAAACACCCTTAAGATAATGAATCAATTTAACATATACAAGTACATACCTCAGAAATTTTAGCACCATCCGACAGTAGTAACAAACCCTATAAATTCAAGGTGCTCCAACTTGCAATCTAAAGGTAGTTGGAGATGCACTAGGGTAGGGTGCACATGTTGGGGAAGGAATTATGCCAAATGACCCAGGGAAAGGTGCTCAACGAGCTTGACAAAATAAAATTGTGCAGTGGCAAGGTACTTTGGCAAGGTGCAACGACAAGGTAAATCTCATGATCTTCCTTCCAACGATTAGACTGTTTTGAAGGAAATCGAGCTTTGATACCATGTTGAATTTTCATTAATTTCGTTAATATTAGATTTACCATAGAAATTTGAACTTCTTTTGCATGCTCGTTTCTCCATAGGCGATGTTGCACCATCGCCACCCAACCTACTCATGCCACCCTCGAGCATAACATATACATCCTTGGAAACCCTTCTACACAAGGGGAGAAAACCCAACAACCTTCTTATAGAGAATATCCTTGCCAAGACAAAATAACCAAGAACAAACTCTATCCACTAGAGCAAACCAACAAGAAAGAATCCAACAACATAGATGCAACACACCCTAGCCAGAGCGCTAGGGTGTCTATTCTCCACTAGCGTACCACCAACAATACTGAAGCAAACCCTAGCTAGAGTACTATGGTAGCTGGCCTTCATCAACGCATCACCAAGAGATAAGATAAACCCCAACCAGACTTGCGCCATCCTTCCTATTGCAGTTGCATCTCTCTCCACCAAACTTGTGCTATAGATGAGTGAGATAGTGTGACAAATGAGGAAGGCGTCACCCTTATTTATACTAATTTGTCAAGTGAATTTTCTGGTAGGGCCGACCTGACCTTTCTTGATAGTAAAATTTTGTTTATCTTATTCTTGTGGAGCCGATTTTACCTATGTTACCGGATCCGCCTGGTCTGAATGCTGGATCCGCGTTTCAGATCCGGATCCGCTCGAAAATGCCAAAGAACCGCCACCTGTCGATTCCGCTCAAACTGGAAACGAATCCCGGTAGAAGGAGACGGATCCCGAGCTCCCGACCCCACACACGCGCAGATCCGAGCAAAAATTATATTTAATTTTTAGGTATTTGGTATTTTTTAGGGTTTTTCTATGTATTTGTTTTAAATACGGACAAGTCACGGGGGCTTTAAATTTTAGTTTAGTTGTTTAGTATACTGTATTATTTAGATTAAAATTTAGAATTTTAGTATTTACTATTTAATTTAGTTTACTTAGTTGTCAGTTTAGTTTTAAATTTTTAATTTAGTTTAGTATTTATTTAATTTAGTATTTAACTTTATATTAACATAAATTTATAATCATAATAGGTGTAATGTTTATAATAATATAAACTATTATTTAGATGTAACAATTAGTTAATTTTATAATATACATATAAAGTAATTATTACCAACTAGGGTGCTATGAAGTAAATAAATTTTGCGTAATATAAGGGGAATGATATTTAAGTACCAATTAATAATCTTTTATATTTATATTATTGCTTAATTATTACTTTTATTACTTGGTACTTTATTACTTAATTATATACAATTTAAGTGGGTCTAATAGTGAAGAACATGCGTTTTCTCCTAAGAGGTCACAACTTCAAAGGGGGTTAGGGTATGTATACCTCTGTAGACTTTACCTCGAATATATATTTTTTAAATTAAAAAAATATTATTATATTTTTGTACTTGACGTATCCTCGCCATATCCGGATCCTAGCTTTTCAACAATCTAATGGATTCGTATCCGGATCCGGATCCGGATCCGAATCCGTATCTGTATCTGGGTCTTGGTAACATAGAATTTTACTTCTAGATCAATATAATTCTTCTGGGGCTTCTTTATTTCTTTCAATGATTTTCCTTTGACGTCTTGGCATCTTCATCTATAAGAAAGGTTATCTAGGAGGTGAATATCTCCTGCAGCTACTGGAAACATCAACATTTTGCACTAAGGTGCAAGATTGTGGAATAAAAATGTTGAAATTTGAATTGTTGTTGTCACGATTGTGATGAAATTGGAATCTTCTATCTTGTTGCATGATGAATTAAATCATCATTTAATCAATGATATCAATAATATATGTTTTTGACATTTTAAGATTTACTACTTTACGTTGTATATGTTTTCTAAATCTTTAAATGATTTATATAATATATATGTATGTGATGTATCCCCAGACCCCTATCAATCTGGGTTTCAAAAATCATATCCCTGTACTCGCACCCGTGAACATTGGCAACATTGAAGCTAGTTGTCCATTGAGAGAGAAAGGAGACCAATTTCATGGAAAAATTAAGCATGCTAAACATTTGGACGGAACTTGAGCATAAATGACTACCTAGGGGCTTATATGTTAGATGGTCACCCTGATTATGCCTCGCTGTAGTAATTATTGTAGAATGATTTCTACAAGGTGTAGATGGTATCAATGCAAATAGTGTGTGTAATGGTTATTCTAGCTTACAAGCCTCAAGGATATTATGATTTTGTTGACTTCCTATTTTGAACTATGTATATCCCAAAGGTTGATTTCTATTTGTTAATTCAAAGATTTATACCTTTTATTGAGTTGCTGCTCATCCTTCAGCCCAATGTACTTGCTTTAATATTTGCACGAGTGATTATTCATGTGGTTAGAGAAAAGTTTTTCCTCATTAGAACCTTTGTCGTTTATTGCAGGGTATACCATTTTTCCATGCAGGTGATGACATGTTACGCTCTAAATCTCTTGATCGTGATTCTTATAACTCTGGCGATTGGTTCAATAGGTGGATCTCATTTGTGGCCTTTTCTTAAGATCTTATACACCATGCTTTATAAGTTATTTGAAGGTAGAATTTTGAGGAGATCTTTTATGTTATAGAAAGACTTCCCTTAGAATTTTAAAGCATGCATATTCATCTATAACCATGATCACAGAAGATAAATAACTTTCATCCTTTCTTGAACAGTGTTCAGATGCTGCATATAACAAGACTAGGGATAGAGGAAACCAGACTAGGCACAATTACTCTCTTCTGTTGGAGAAAGAAGCACTTAAAACTTACAGGGAGTCTACTTTTGTATTTTCATCTTTTAGCTCGAATACCATTTTCTTTTCCTTTTGTGGCAACCAACAAATCACCACAGCTACAATCTGAATTAAAGAAGTCAACTTCTTGTCAGATTCATTGAGGTGTTGTGCTTAAATGGGATATTGTTGAAGAAAAATCTTCCCTTACCTTCTGAAAAGAGAATATTATGACAACTGTCTTAGAAGTACTGCCTTTGATAGTATTCGGTTCAATCCAGCGTCTATGTTAGTATATCACTGACATGTCCATGATAATACCAGTTTGATACAGAAAACACCATTTCTTCATGCCCATGTTTGTCTTTATAAAAGATCTGATATGTAGATTGCATTCTCTATTATGAATGATATATATGTGCCCTAAGCTATTTAATATTATCTTCAGCTCCTTTTTCTTTATATTGCGAGATTTTGTCATACTTATGGGAGCTGAATTTTCAGGTTAGACTTCACATACGAATCAAATAATTGGGGAGTTGGATTGCCTCCAAAAGAAAAGAATGAAAAGAATTGGCCTTTGTAAGAAATTCTTCCAAGAACTGCATAACTTATAGCTATACCTGTATTTTAAATGCCTTACCTATGTTTACCAGAGTTTGCTGATAATTATTCATAAGGAGTTTCATATTTTGCTAGCATTCTATGATGAAACAAACTCAGGTTTCCTTGGTTGGGCTGATTTTGGCTTTTGTAGAATGAAGAGACTTCTGGGTAATCCATCTTTGAGACCAGGGAAGCATCATATTCTTTCTTCTCTTGAAAACTTTCAAAACCTGTTGAGAATCAGACGTTCATCACCTCTATTTCGGCTGAGGACAGCAAATGCTATTCAAGTAGTCTTTGATTTGTGCCTGTTTCATATCGAAATGAATTTTAATGTTGTTCAGCTCAATGGCTTTTGCAATTCATTTATATGTAAATTTTGTAAGAATAATTTGGCATAATAAATGCAGGAAAGGGTTTGTTTCCACAACACTGGGTCATCATTGGTCCCGGGGGCCATTGTTATGAGCATCAGGGATGGTGACAAAGGGCTGCCTGGTTTAGCTCAGCTTGATCCATTGTATGTATCCACCATTCCTCATTACTAGATATGTCATATCAAGCCAGCTTGAAAAGCAGGCCTTCAGACAGTAGCGTAGGGAGAGGCTGCTGAACTTTTTTATGCCGTTTCTGTTGCGTTGGGGATGTGCAAATTACTGTTAGAATAACACTGATCACTTTGCTTATAGGTACCGATGGGTAGTTGTAATATTTAATGCCCGTCCCAGTGAATTTGTTGCTCCAATTTCTGGACTGAAATCATTGCCACTTACCCTCCATCCAATACAGGTGATCTCCTTCCCTTCTACTTCTCACTCTCCTGTCTTCATGCAATTCCTGTGAATTAATTTTATATTCAGCATCAAGATTTATATTTTGTAGCTACAAAATACATTAGTTTTCCCAAATCAAGTTTTCTCATGGCACTTGAACAAGCTGCCATAATGTTAACTTATGCTTATTCTGCAGGAGGCATCATCTGATACACGGGTAAAAACTTCTTTCTATGATGTAAGCACTGGTACATTCAAGATTCCACCAAGGACAACATCTGTATTTGTGGAAGCCCGTTAAACACATGTATCCTTTCACTGTTTCTCCATGAATAAGACTATCAAAGCAGCTATGAGGGGTGCTGTAAGCACCCCTCACTGGTATTTACAGCAACAGCATGTAAGTGGCTCTAAGAATATGATGGCAGACATTTGGATTGTTTATCTGTGATGCGTAAAATTTAATTTATCAATTTTGTATTTAAATTCTGGTTATGTAAAATGAACCTTAGTTGGAAATTGGAATAATAATTGTCAACAACATTTACAGAGAATACAGCATTCTAAAAGATGCAAGGTTATGCAATTGTGAAGAGAGCATCTGGGTCTTGTTTATATTCTCTGGTTTAGCGATGGATATTCTTTTATTGACTTGTAGCCAGTTTCTGTGAAGTAATTGCCATAGAATTTTCACACTTCTATCAAAATCCTGGGATCTCATAAAGATTAGCTGCAATGTCATCTTTATGGAAAGGCTAACCAATCCAACTCTCAAGTACCAATATATGTTTCAGATATGGATGATGTTTGTTATAAAAAATTCTAACACCCACAAAGTGTAAAGTCCCAAGTGTTGAAATATTGTAACTGCAAAGAGTATTCTATTTATTATTGAGTTATTATTCATTAGATCAATTCCCTTTTGTGGATTGATCATGTCGGGCATTGTAATTGACCAAATCTACTTTTGTGGATTGGTCAAACCCTAAATATAATATGCAAATTAAGAAGTCGGCCCCCAGGCTAATTAAAGTGGTTTTAGCCACTAAGAAGACAAGTTGGCCCTGCCCAGTGAAGAGACACCTTTATAGCACCTGCCAGTTTGTATAAATAAAGGAAGCCAACGCCTCATTATCTCACTCACTCATTCGCGCATCTAGTGCGCAAGTTTGGTAGTTGTAGTTGG
>ML836788.1:66504-91811 GCA_009831015.1 Picea engelmannii | reverse complement strand
TTAAGGGTTTCCAATGTAAATATATGTGTACTATGTGTATGAGCCATTGATTACTTTCTCTTTTGCTTAAGAATCTGTATGCATTGCTTTACTTCACAGGTTTAAAGATTACATGGTTTGTCTTTTTAGTGAAAGCCTATTTTGTCATGGGAAGAGGGTGAACTGGGTGGTTTCAACTTCTATATTTGGGAGATCATGTTTTTAGAATATAACAAACAGTAATGTCCCTTTTGTTAATGGGATCTACTCTTATATTGGTATCGTTCAATTCAATATTATTGATGCCAACAACTAAAGCATGACTGTAGGGTGTTGGGATTTTAATTTGGTTATCCATGTTATTTGATACTTTGTCCCTACCTCGATTTCACTCATCAACAATCCTTCAAGAAGAGTGAGAACTAGTCACATCGGGGACATGGGTTATATGTTTTTTACATCCATGAATAATACATATATATAACTCTGACAAATCTTTAGGCGCAATGAGGAAATTACCTAGGCCAACCATAATTCCCTTCAACAACTCTTAATTCAGTTTAGATACATGGAACAATCATTTTCACAGAGAATAGAGAGTCTGGAAACTGGATGTATCTTGTTACGAAGTTTAATGATGCCTCAACCCTCTCAATCAATTTCTATTAATCAAGATTCTGCTGCAACTCAACATGGGAATTTAGAGTTTGAACAAAGGACCCTCGAGGCTACACCAATGGAGATTGAGGAAAATAATCCACAACATAACATAGTGTAGGAAATCAAAGAAAATGAATCAATTGACTAATGTATTTCAAATTTGTTTTTTTGCTTGGAAAATATGTCAAGGAATACTGTAATCAATTAATATGGTTTTTAGCTAGACTTATGTACAAGTCCTATAGGCTAGTAAGAGATAAAGACATATGGACAGTTGAATTTTTTTTGTATAATTCCTTTTTGTATTTGGTTGTTTGCTTCGACACAATAGATTATATATAATATAAATATTCACTTCCTTTAAATAAAAATGTTCATCTAACATTAACTTGAATTTCATAAATGGGTTATTGAGAAAAAAAAATATTTTTATTAGAAGGATTTTGATTTCCACTCATAAGTATTTCTTTTGTATTGTTTTTGGTCCAAAGGAGATGTACAAGTGTTGGTTCAACATTACATAGATCCTCCTCCTCTAGTAGTTCATACTTTTGTCAATATGTAATTTCATAATTATATTAATTATGCTACAATATCTGGTTAAATATGACATATGCATATTTAGATTCTCATGCTTATTAATTTAAATTTGAAATCCAAATCCTAACATCTCTCCTTGTACTTCAATGCCACATGTCAGAAGGATTGTATGTATATTAATAAAGTAAGGAATGTAATTTAAGAACTTATAATTTTTTTCATGATGACTAGTAATGTGATTTATATCTCTATGTATATGCATATGATTTATAGGAAACTAGTGACACTTACCTAACTTCTAATCCTAATATAGACCGTCTTCATTTTCGAAACAAATGTCAAAGGGTTTTAACTAGAAGACAAACCTAGGATAATACCTAATGTGCCCCAAGATATAATCTTTCTGGTAAATTGTGATATGCCATTTTCTAGTAGAGCAACAAATTTGGAGGTAAATGGAGATGATCCTTTATAACTTTACCATGAAGCATCAATGGTGTATGGTCATTCCAAATGTAAAGGACTAAAATATTATAGATGAAATATTGGAATGGAGCATTACCAACATCATTCCAGGTGGACATTAATGGCCACCCACCTCTTCCACTGACTCAATATGGGTCTCCATCTTGGTAGTTTTTTTATTCTATAGTTTTTCAGGTCCTAAACTTTGGAGGCTGTTTTGAGGCCTTAAACGAGTTTTTTTGCCCATTAAACGGTCTCTAGCTGCCATGGCCTACCAAAAGTGTACTTCTCAGCTATATCTTTCCAACAAGCTACCATGTGCCCTAAATGGATATTTTATGCAAACGTTGCACCCTTGGGAAACTGACATATCAAATAACCACCTTGTGACCCACAATCCTTTTGGCACTTCGTTTCCTAGGGTTAGGGTTTTGGATCTTTAGAGTTTGGTGCTTTATGTTAAAAGGCCATTTTTGCCTCTTGTAATGTTAGCTTGCGAATTAGCATAGCCAACACCTCTCTCTTCAGAGATAAGCTACCATAATTCTAGCTAGTTTGTATTACTTTTCATTTCAAAGCCTTTTCCAATTTCATTTATTAATAGAATCTTGTTCTCATTGTATTATTGTGCTCCTTGAAATATTTTTGTGCGTGTGTTTCCATTCATATTCTTACCTTTCATTTTGTTCTCTATACAATCTAGATCAGTGGTATCAGAGTAATATGCTCTTTGTTGTTTCTTAGTGCATGTCCCCAACGAGGTCAGAGTATAGAGAGTTGGGTCTCGAATTAATTTCACTTGGGGAATACCACTCTCACTGGCCTATGTGGCCTCCCATGGTGGATGAAAAGAGAGATGATGGAGTAGGAGATCCTATCAAGTTGTTTCTTGAAGAATCCCGAACACGACAGAGGAATGAGATGATGAAAAATTTCTCCTAGAACCTTCAACAAATGCCAACGACGGTCGAGACATCTTCAATAAGCAACTATTTTGGAGGTATGACACCCTTTAATGTACAAGTTGAATTTGAAATTCATTTATTTGGAGGAAATATAGATGCACATGCTTTGGAGAAATGGTTAAATATGCCAGAGGGTTATTACTTTGTTCAAAGATTTCTAGACATCAAAAATATCAGTTTTTCACCCCTTGAATCCCTTCCCCATGTCAAATATTGGTGGGAAAGTTATTGGGAGAGACATGATGGAGATGAGTCTACAACATTTAGGACATAACCCACTTGGGAAAATTTTATTTATTCCCTCAAGGAGGAATTCTACCCTGTTAAAAACTATGACGACTAGGACACGAGATGGACAATTTTGCATCGAGAGAGAGACCAGACGATGCAAAAGTACACCGATTTCTTCCATACCTTGTGATCAAAGTTGGGTATCTGAGACTTTGAGTGGAACCTATTTTTGAAGTATCATAGTGTCCTACACAGATACATCCAAACAAAGATGGATTTCTTGGAAATCTCCTCATTGGGATCTTCTTATTGATATGCTCTCAAAATCAAGCAAAAATTTAAGTAGAGGAATAAGCGAGAGTTTGGGTCTGCAAATATGTTGCAAAAAAAGTATGGTAAAGGTGCACCCAACTCATAGAAAAAAGGACAAAGAAAAGATATCCAACCTTAAGATAACCAATCCAATCTGCAACCAAAGAAGGGTAATGGGAAGTTGAAGAAGGACACTCAAAAGAGGCATGAGTTCCATAAAAGCCCCTAGCACAACACTGATGAAGGTTTCTCAAAACAATCATTGTTGGTTGAGTTGAAAGAAAAATGATCAAACTCGGGCTTAGAATCTGATTCAGAGCAGGATGAAAAAAATTAGACCATTGACATAGAACCAAGTCCTACCATTGCAACTGTAAATATCCAACTAGAAGATTTAGAGGAGCCTACGGAGGGGGAACACCTCTTTAATTCATAGATGTGGGTGAAGGGGACTCTACTACATTTCATTGTTGATAGTGGTAACAAAAAGAACCTGATCTCGACTGAGGTAAAAAAGATATTAAAGTTGTCGACAATGCCACACCCTCAACCATACACCATCGACTGGTTGAGCCGGGGCAAGACCTCCACATCAGCCAACAATGTTTCCTGTCATATGGCATCAAGCCCTTGAAAGATGAGGTACTATGTGATGTTTCCCCACTTGAAGTTTGTGATACCCCAGTTTTGAGTCCCCAATTTAATTACATGGGGACAAATTGCTGAGGAAAGAAGCCATTGTTTGCTGGCTGTAGTAATTACTAGTGTATTTTATCCATGAGTTGGTGCCTGTATGCCTGAGATGCATTGGCATGTGCTAAACCTTGTTCACAACTACGAATATTGAGAGTCCCAACATGGATATTCTTGACCAGATGCACTGGATCCCTAGAAAGAAGTGGAAAACCTGACCGCATGGTAGTGAAGGGGGTTCATTGTATTTGGGTGGTGTAGGCTGGAGAGAAGAGAGCTAGTCTACTTTAGATTGTTGTGTGTTGAGAAAACTATGAGAGCTTGAGTGTCGAATGGTTTGGGAAGCTGAGTGTCACTCTGGAACATGACCCATTATTGAGACCTAGAACAACATTGTCTAAGGTTGGGTGGAACGTCCTTGGTCTGCAGCCAGTTGGTGATTGGTTTTGTTTAAGATAAGTTCTCTCTATCATGGTTTCCTTTGCTTTCATATTTATTTCCGCTGTGTATTAATTATTATCTCTGAGATTCGTATTTATAATGTGTCTTCTTTCTGGTCATTATTATGCATGGCATGTTTACATATTCTTTTAAATTCTAGCATGAATCTTGATTATTGCATGTGATGTTATTGTGTTTCTTTCATGCTTCTTTATTAATTAAATGTTATCGAAATTCAAAATTAGTTCTTGAAGTGCGATTTGAAGTAGCGTGGCCAACTTGCTGGTGGCTGGGTACATTAAAAAGTGGTATGAGAGCTTCTGGTTCAAACACTAGACTGGTATCGGCCAGGCCAAGTGCAAATTTGGGAAATTCATTGTTGTAGACTTTGGTCTTAGTGAATTTGGGGAAAAATGGTGGAAAATTAGAGAGAAAATCCCCAAATTCATGAGCAGATATGAGTTTAAATTATTTAAGACTGTCTAAGAAGTTTAATGGAGTCGATATACAGAGTTGCAAAGCCGAGTTCAACCTGGAAGGTCAAAAAATTCAAGTTTTAATGACCTCTATAGCGCAGGGTAGAGTTCAAAGAATCGATGACCAATATTGTGTTCGTATCCAGATCAATAGCCTAGATTCACCCTTGATAAATTTAAAAAATTACAAAGTTTCAAAGTTTGGCAAGGTTACTAGATCAATGACTAAGATTCATTTTGGAACTTGGGAAAATGAGGAAGATCGACGATCTATATTCATTTTCAACCATTTGGGAGGTTGGAGAAAATCAACGATCAAGATCTTTTTGAGTAGGAGATTGATGACCCAGATTAATCAGAGATTGGTTGAAAATTTTCTAAGCATTGGAGTTGGCCAAGGGAAATGGCCAATGGGCTGATGGCCGGGTCGATCGTATTGGTGAAGTATTTTTATTCATCCAAGGGAAATGGCTGACATGCCGACTATCGGTTCGGTTAGATTGACGAAGCAATTTTAGTCGTCTAAGGGAAATGGATGATGGGCTAATGGGATGATGGTCAGGTGTCGACTGATTCGACGAAGTGTTTTGATCAAGCAAGAGAAAGCGTTGATCAGGGGTCGGTCGAATTGGCGAAGTGATGGGTCAAGAGAAATGACCGATGGCCGATCAAGAAAAGAGGGTGATGACATGTCATGCCACATCAACATCCACATGTCATGCCACGTCAACAAATAAATGGCCGATGACCGATGGTCAGGTCGGTCGAATTGGAGGAGTTTTTTTCATCAGTCAACAGGAATGGCCGATGGTTGATGGGACGATGATCATGTCGACCAAAATAGGGAGAGTGTTTCATTCGTTAATGGGAATCGCTGATGACCGATGGTCGGGTCAACTAATTCAGAGAAGTGTTGTAATCGATTGTTAGGGAGAAGTGGTGATGGTTGACGATCGGGTCGATAGTTTGAGAAGCATCGATAGATCAACATTCCATATTTCTCTTGATTTTGAGATCGAGGGTGCACATTGCCATGTAGGCAAGACTATTCATCAGTTTAAAAAAAATAAAAAAAGAAGACTGGAGCCATTTTCTTATTTTGGCGATAATTGAGGCATATTAAGTTGGACTGAGATGAAACATATTGGTTTTTTCCGCAGAGAGGATATGTACAAAAGTGCCAAAGAGGGCTATTTCCCATTTTTGCTTGGATTTGTCAGAAATTGCAAAATAGTGGTTTTTAAAGATATGGGTCAAGATCATTGTCAGAGATCCAAATTAAGCTAAAAATATTGGAGAGAGTATAGAAAGTAGACATGGAAATAACCCATGAAGGAATTGAATAAAACCTATGGGGATTGGAATGGGGATGCTAAAATAAGCCAAAATCCACAATTCCGGGCCACTTTTTGGGGATTTTTGAGTTTTTCAGAGGAAACGTGACCCCAGATCACAAAATTGGAAAATTTTATTTACTCAACATTTTATATACTCATTAAGAAAAACAACTTTGGTTTAGTGATTTTTTTTTTCCAAAAGTGCATAGATTGAGCGATAGCTAGTTTTTCTAAAAATTCCAAGTTTGGAAAAGGGGTGAAAAATGACAAAGTTTTCATTTATGGATTACTATAGTTTTTGGTTGGAGCATCAGATTGAAAATATTAGAGTTGTTGTGAATTCCATGTCATTATTGTTATCTATGTCTCATACAAAATTTTCTATAGATCCTGAGAAATTTTATTCTGTAGTGGACAAAAGTTGGCCTTTCAATAAAATTACACCAGTGGAGAAAATGCACAAATGGGGTGAAAGTGGTTTTTTCAGGAAGCCATAACTTTAAGCTCAGAGATCAGATTGAGGTATGAGTATAGTTGTTGGAAAGATGATTCAGAGGATAATAATATAGAATTATTAGAATTTGGATAATTATGATATAATTCTTCACGAGTTGAGCAGAAAAAGGACCTGTAGCATTACTTGACAATTTATATAATATGTATAATTCTAACAAAATGGCTGCTTGCACATTTTGTAGAATTAGGGGATATAAACATATCAGTTCAATATAAGAATGCATATTTGGGACATGGATGAAGGAGAGGGATCCTTCAATCATGATGAAGAACTCAGAGGTTAAAATATCAGTGTTGGTAATGCAGAGACATAATCAAATGGGCACATGAGCAGAGGGGAACAATAAAAATTAATAGAGGCTTTGAGGAGCATGAGAATAGAAATGCAGAGCTACAAAGCAGATGATGAGAGAAAAAAACCAAATAAATACTTAGATGATGCAAAGCCTAAATATGTTGCATAGACAAGCAAAGAATGTATTAGACTCAAGGCAAGAGGAAGACGACATATATCATGAAAGAAGAGATAACTACATAAGAACTGGTCATTCAAGAAGTGTTATTAGAAACCATAGAAATCACTCACCTCCTTACTCAACAAGAAAATTTTATGCATATGAAGACTCCATAAGCAATCCATAAGTGTCTCCTGTTAGACACCAAAGAAGAAGACATGAATTGGAAAGTTTGCACATAGTACCGAGGAAGCTTAAGCCACCATCCTTTGATGGACAAAGAGAAAGGGAAGTTGATGCTGAAGCATGGTTGCTTGGAATAAATAAACATTTTAAGTTGCACAACTACTCATCTAACATAGAAGCCAAAATTTCCACATATCATTTGCATGGAAAAGATGTTATGTGGTGGGATTAGTCGAAGCAAGTTGAGCACATTAATGAGAGTAGGATCACTTGGAAGAAGTTCAAGAGATATTTCCAGAAGGAGTATCTTTTAGAGCACTTCTATGACAAGAAGATGCAAGAGTTCTTTGAACTCAGGTTGGGAAGCATGACCATGGAAGAATATGAAACTAAGTTCTTGGGATTATTGAAGTATGTGGGGTTTATCAAGGACGAGAAGGTGAAGATACATAAGTTTTTGAGTGGACTGGCATCTTTTTATGAAGAGAAGATTCAATATGATGAGACTAAGACTTTGACAAAGACGATTAGAAAGGATAAGTACCTGTATGAGCAAGGCAAGGGTAGAGAATCTATGCAAAAATCTTGGACGAATAAGAAGAAGGAGAAATCTGATCAGAGGGGGAAGGGATTCAAACCTCCTTTCAATAGATACAATCCAAATAAAAATCAACAAGATTAGTCTACTAAGAATGAATCTAAGAGATAAGAATCCTTGGGAAAAAGGGCAAGACCACCAATCAAATATCATGGATGCAAACAAGATCATATGTACAAGGATTTCCCTCATAGAGAAGAGAAAATGAAGACCATGCACAACATCCAAGAGGCTACCACAATAGAATACATGGGAATAAACATTCCAAGAATATATGCAACCTTAGAATATTGTCAAGTAGAGTACCAATTCAATATGATCGAAGAAGAAGGTAAGATCATTAATCATCCTGTTGCTATTTTAATTGATTCATGAGCAAGCCATTGTTACATTGATCCTAAATAGTGGACAATTTACATTTGGAGAAAAGTAAACTTGAAAAGTCAAGTTTGGTTCAGCTAGCCACTGGAACCAAAAAAAGGATCAATGAGATGGTCATAGGCTGTCCAATAAGCCTTAATGGAGTGAGTACTAATGCTGACATAAACATGATACCATTGGGATATTATGATATCCTAATTGGAATGGATTGGTTGGAAAAACATCATGCTGTCCTAGATTGTCATAAAAAGACATTTACATCTCTTGATGAAGAAGGAAAACATAGCGTTGTGAAAGGAATTCCCAAACCCATTTCTATAAGGGAGATTTCAGCCTCACAACTAAAGAGATGTTTCAGGAAAGG
The DNA here is from genome assembly GCA_009831015.1 of Picea engelmannii. NCBI lineage: Eukaryota > Viridiplantae > Streptophyta > Pinopsida > Pinales > Pinaceae > Picea > Picea engelmannii. The sequence goes on along the minus strand of ML836788.1, from coordinate 83,212 downwards.
ATGTCAATTGTATGCAACTCTTGTGGAGGATCCAGAAAAGACAAAAGGGTCAAGCCTTGAAGAGTTTTTGATATTGTAAGAATTTTAATACGTATTCCAAGAAATACCAAGATTGCCACCAAAGAGGGAGATAGATTTATTTATTGATTTAGTACCAGGAGATGCCTAAGTATAAAAAAATCCTTACATAATGAGTACACCAGAATTAAAATAATTACAACTGCATCTGGAAGAATTGTTGAAGAAAGGGTATGTACGCCCAAGTGTTTCACCTTGAGGAGCACCAATAATATTTGTCAAAAATAAGGATGGAAATTTGAGGCTGTGTATTGACTTTAGACAACTGAATAAAGCCACTGTGAAGAACAAATACCCTCTACCCAGAATTGATGACCTCTTTGATCAACTAAGAGGAGCAAATATACTTTCAAAGATAGACTTGAGATCATGATGCCACCAGGTAAGAATCAAGGAAGAAGACATCAGTAAGACAAAATTTCGAACTAGGTATGGACATTATGAGTTTGTAGTGGTGCCATTTGGACTGACCAATGCACCAACTATCTTTATGTGCATAATGAATGGCACATTCAAAAAATATTTGGATAAGTTTGTCATTGTTTTCTTGGATGACATACTTATCTATTCTAAGTCAAAGGAAGAGCATGAACATCACTTGAGGTTGGTGTTTCAAGTGATGAGGGAACATTAATTGTATTCCAAGCTTAGTAAGTGTTATTTTTACCAAGAACAAATCCATTATTTGAGGCACATTATTTTAGAAGAAGGTATAGCAGTGGATCAAGAGAATATTGAATCCATTAGAGGATGGCCAACACCCAGTAATGTTTCAGAAATCATATCTTTCATGGGATTAGATGGATACTATAGGAGGTTTATAGAAGGATTGTATAAGATCGCTCATCCCATCACTTCTTTACAAAAGAAGGGAATTAAATTTGAATGGAAAACAAAGTGTGAAGATAATTTTAATTTGCTGAAAGAATTACTTACTAGTGCACCTATTTTAAAGATTGCTAACCCAAAAGATAATTTTATGGTATGTACAAATGCATGCAAATAAGGACTTGGTGGAGTCCTCACTCAAAATGGACATGTCATTAGTTATGAGCCCAAAACGCTTAAAGAAAATGAGATGAATTATTGCACACATGATTTGGAGCTTGCTTCCATAGTCCATGCATTGAATATGTGGAGGCATTATCTCATGGGAAAGAGCTTTGAGTTAAGGATAGAACCCAGTGGTATGAAATATATTTTTGAACAACCAACTTTAAATGGCAGGAAGACAAGATGGCTGTAATTTTTAAGTATGACTTTGGCATCAAGCATATCAAAGGAAAAGAAAATAAATTTGCTGATGTGTTACGAGGAAAAGATCTATAGCAAGGGGTAAACCACAACAAACAAAATGACACCCATAAATCAACTCTAAACTCAAGTATGCTAGATAAATAGAAATGCTAACAAGAGAAGACTAAGAGCCTACCTCATTCGGACGTTTGAAGAAGACCATGGTTGAGCTCACAACTGAAAGCTTGATGCCTATAACTTGTCCTCAACAACCAAGATATAGAAGCATATAGAAATTATATAGAATGTTAGCGTATAAACTAGCATAATCCATTAACATGTATAAAAAATATGCCCATGGAAAGTAATGTGAATATTTGTGACATATAATTGGACGAGAAAATAGTATTTCTATTAATTTAATCAACATAAGTACATAGGTGACAAACTTCTGTAACGACACATAGCGGAACCGAGAAACTAAGTCTCTCCAGCTGGGCCTTCACCACTTCAATCCTCCACAAAGGAAATCTAACAAGTAGTAGGAGTAATTGAGTTTTTCCTTATAAATATAGGATTAGATTGGGGGTGAACACAAGAAGTTCAGACTTTCAAGGAAAAAGGGATGCAGACTCGATATGAAGTGAAATTTCTCCAGAGTGTCTTTGCTCTCAATGATGTGTGTTCAAGGCTTGTATATGGCTTAATTTATAGCCTCCAAATGGAATTGAAGGGTTGAGTTGGAGTGTTTCCAGTATATGGAAGGTCAAGGATCATGGATCTTGTGACATGGCATGGAAACCCAACATATCTTTAATTTTTGAGCACAAAACCCGATGTACGCGAGATGTAATGGAGCAACCTGTGTATACATAAGTTGTCTAACTGTGGTCTGTGTATATGTGAAAAACTTTGAATTTTTGACTCTGGAGTGAGAAAAATGGGGGAGATTGAGTCTGCAGAGAGAAATGGAAGGCCATCAAAGCAAGATGCATGGAGTGTGGCAAAAATTGCTATAACATGATGCACTCAACAGAAGAGTAAATTTCATGCATGCGACAACCATTAATATGCATCATTCATATTTGAAGAGTAGAATTTTAGATGTTGTTGTTACAAACTAGCATTACCTATAGGTAAAAGAAAGTTTACAACAGGAAAATGAACATCAGAAAATTAAAGAGTATGAGATTAAGGAAGATGGATTAAGTATGCATAAGAATAGAATTTATGTTCCTAGTTCCAAAGAACTTAGGAATTTGGTTTTAAAAGAAATGCATAATGTTCCATATGCTGGACATCCCAGTTACTGGAAAAAAATTGCAACAGTAAGAGGCCAATTCTTTTGGTTAGGAATGAAGAAGGATGTTGTTGATTACATTTCCAGATGTATGGAATGTTAAAGAGTGAAGGCTGAGCATAGACACCTAACAAGTTTGCTACAACAATTACCATTTCCAGAGAAGAAATGGGAAGTGGTAACCATTGATTTTATAACTAAGTTTCCCAGGACAATAAGGAAACATGATTCAATAATGGTAGTGCTTGATAAATTGAAAAAATATTCTCATTTTGTTCCTATAAAAATGACTCATACAAGAAATAATATTGCTGAAATTTACATGAGGGAAATTGCTAGGTTGCATGGGATACCTAAGGCAATTGTTTCAAACAGAGACTGATCCAGATTATTTTCGGCATGAAATGAGAGCAGCGATATAATAAAGAAATGCACAAAGACATATCAAATATCCATGAACACAGATATTTATAGATATTTATCATAGATATAACCATGAACACAGATATACAATAATACACAATTTCTATTAATGATCAAAATGTACAAAACTATAGAAATACAGAGTGAAAGACTCATTAGAATGGTGGCAGCTTATCACTGAGAAGAGATGTGATGGCTACTCACATTCAAAATAAGATGGTTGTTACAATGAGGCTCCAAAGGAATTTTTAACATAAATAAAATCCAAAACCCTAACCCCGGAAGATGAAAAGCCAACAGTTTTGTGGACCTCGTTTTGGGTAGTTTGGTGTATCAACTTCCCGGGGGTGTAACTTTGGCATACGATCTCTTTTTGGGGTGCACGATAGCTTGTTAGAAATTTATCAATGAGGAGCTTCATTTTGGGTGCTCAATCGAATCATCTAGCTACCATTGAGGTGCCCGATCACGCAAAAGAGTCGTTTCGGCCCTCAAAATGGCCCTAGAAGTTTAGGAATCGAAAAAATGCTAAAAATAGTAAGTTGCCAACAAATTGTTTTGAGCCAGTTGGAATAGGTGGGTGGCCACCAATATCCATTTAAATCAATCGTTCCTCCTTAGTAAGCAATGGTCTCCATTGTGCTGAATTCTTGGGGGAGAGGGGAAAGTGCTTGCTAAATTTGAACCTTGGTGAGATGCTTGCCTTGTTGGAGAATTTGCGCTGCTTGGTTTGTGGCAGGTTGTTGAGAAACTGATGAGATGACTGTGTGTAGAAGGAATATTTATGCTTTGCTTCAATCTTGTTTTCCTTAGGTTTATGCCTGATACTTTCTCAAAGAAAAAGGCACAAAGAACACTCCCGAACCCAAAGTTTTTTTTCTTCCACAACTTGCATTTTGTCAGCTGTGTCTTCATACAGTTGAGCATAGTAGTACTCCAGTCAAACACTATTGTTCTCAGACACTCAATGGAATATTTCATTTGGGATCATGATTCCTGGTGTAAAGATATAGATCCCACAATACGAGTCATGGTATATAAGATGCTTTTAAGGATTAAGCTTTGTATATTTTTGATGGGTACTTGTGAACCCACCTTGACGGTGTTAGCTTCACAATTTTTGGCTATATAATATTCTATGGTTAAGCCACCACCTCCTCAGGTTCTTAGTGTCACTACCTCTCCTCTTCGTGAGAGTCCTGTAATGAAATAGATATCCTCCACTATGATAGTTGGTGGTTTCCCATCGAGCATAAAGGCCTCTACATCCAGATGCCAGTAGTCTATGCGAATGTTCATAAACTATCTTTGTGCTTGCATGTTACTTGTTTGGAAAAATCATACATGCCACATAGACAGAGGGATTCAATGGCATAAGCATCTTCCACCACAACATTATCAATGGCCTCATATTCACGTTTTCTCCACAGAACATACATCCTGTAAATGTGAAGATGAAGGGAGTTAGTACCTTTGTTTTTTCAATTTTTGCGAACGTTTATGCTATTCACAGTTATAAAATTCACGTATATATGTGATTCATTTTTGGTTGAATAACGTATATACACAATTCATCCTGCGGTGAACTGCGTACACACAAAGTATGAAATAAAAAGAGAGGCACATTCCTCAATTTCTCATACAATGTAAAAAATCAAATGGATGAAAATGAATAGCAGGGTTTGAAACTTGGTCCAAGAGGCGAGCGATTTTTTTGCTCCAAGCTCTTGGAATATTCATTCAAATTTGAAAGGGTTTTTGTTGTAGGAAAATCTCCCTGCGGACAGGTAGATTGCCTCAAAGAGCTTGACCCTAACTCTAAGACAGAAAATGCTTAACGTGGACACTGACTTCCTTTCAAATCTATCCAAACTAACACATGAGAAGGAAGGATGATAGCAGTACCTTTTTATCGATGTTTGTCCCTGCGCGCTCCAAGTTGCGCTTTGATCCTTTGCTCCTTGCTGAATCCTATGGACAAACAAGATACGACCACTTCCTACTCTATTGATATTAGCTTGTAAACAGATCTATCTATCAACGATAAGTTCATGTAACATTAGACACAAACTAGAAAGAAACAGGCCAAGCGTGTCATATTGGTGAGAATAACGACAGCAGTACTTACAATTGTAGATGCGAATGCGACAACTTTGTCAAGTCCCCTTCGTCTAACCCTTGCTTGAAAGATCCACAACCTGGGTAACAACAACTTCACTGATCACTCTCCTTTGGATGACTATGTGTTTCCTATGAGATCATAGGTTTCATGCTATCAATTCCTCCTCCTTCCCACCATCATAGAGCTTGCTTATATAGGTTGAGAGGAGCTTAACCTCTTGAGTTATATTTAGAACAAGTGGGGAACCTCTTCCTTGGATCAAGGATCTCATGATGAAACCAAGAATTCGAATGCAACTACCTTCTAATCTTGAAATATCTTCCCCTTATTCTCCTCAACGGGCCAACAACTGCCTCAGATTAGGCAACGCTCCTGAAAAAGGGGTATCAGAGCATTGTAGCACTCCCTGAATAGCTTAAGGGAAGCACCAGCACTCCAAAAGTGAGCAGCGCTCCTTCAGAAGCGCAGGAGAGCATTATAACGCTCCCTGAAGCCTTGTAGGGGGGCGCCAGCTCTCCTAAGGCTGATATAGGGGAGCGCTCCCCCTCAAAACCTTTGTTTTTGAGCTCTTTTCAGGTGTGAAGAGTCCCTTGACTTCAGTTAACCAATTCTCCTTCTTCAAACCAAGTACATGAGATGTTTTAAGTGCCTCCTTAGTGTCGTCATTAAGGCAGTATGCTTGAACAGCATTTGCGACACTTATGGACAACTTGCGACACTTGCAAAAGTTGTAAGGAAGATGCGACACTTGCGACAATTGAGAGGAACACGCGACACTTATCCAGTTGAGTAAATTTGACGTGTAATAGAATGCCCCCCAAAGTATGAAGTTAGAAGATGTGAACTGATGACTGAAATACTTTGTAGACATTCAAGCAAGGGTATAGACTCGGAGAACCTAACGGAAGTTGCACACAAACATCCAACAAATATCATGACATGTTTCAAAACCCAAGGCAGGCATACCTATGCTTGGGTGATCAAGACTTGTGAGATATGGCCACCATAAAATACACTGCGGATCCATAATAGTATTGATGGGAAGGTATAGCTACCGAAAATACAATGTGGATCTATACTCTGATGACTCAGACTAGTCGTAGCCACGAAGAATACATAGTGGATCTATGAGATGACAAGACATAACCACGACCAATACAAGGTGGATCTATGTAACAGTGTACGTGTTCTTTGTCCAATGGAGATTCCTTCGCAGCTTGGGCAAAGCATATATCAAAGTGGTTGCTCAACCCAGGGTCTTCTTACCAATCCCGACGTGGTACGATTCTAACCATGTGAATGGATGTCTTGATGTTGAACATGGCAGAAACCACTTGATTACCGGTCAATGGTGTGAACCGTTAACAAGTGCGAGGGAGATCACAATTAATGTCGATGATTCCCAAGGTACCCTAGTACATTCCAGCGAATGTGAATAGATGAGCTGAGGTCAAACATCCGTGGAATCATCCAATCAGGGGTCAATGATGTAAACCCACTGTCGAACGTGAGGAGGCCTGCCATTGAGGCATGCAGGTCCCAAAGTACTAACTGGTTTCTAAGTCTGATTCCCGGATAATGTGTTGAAGTCGATAGGAATAGACTCGTCGAGGGAGGGCCTTGATGTATCCCCCATCAACGACATGAAACAGACATGGGGATGTAATTTGGAAGATCAAATGGACATGGACTGACACAGGTTTTGAGGCAATATATTTGGGATGGTTGACTCTTGAGGTGGATACTTCCCTTGAACACTGAGGCACAATAACAAAACATGACACTGACCAAAACTATGTAGTGGATACTGTGACTTGCGTCGGGTGACCCAAAGGAGTGAAAGGAGCTCAGAGGATTGGCTCAGTGTAGAGGTTCAGTGGATTATGATATGTGCAAATGACAAAGTGCCGTGTTCAAGGGCGACTCTAAGAAGTGCTGGATGACGTTCTCAAGAGACTGCTTGGCTTGTTCCTTTCAATTTTTTCCCCCATCCAGATAAACGAGTACCTCTTTTTGATTTTAATGAGCTCAAGGACGATAACACATGCTCAATATAACTCACCTTTGGTAAGTTCCTCTTCCTTTGTTTAACAAACTGGAAGAAGTAAGGGTTCGATCCCATATGGGTCTGTCGATGTGTGCTTTTATGAGTCCAAAGACAGAAAACTCGAAGGTTTTTCGGGATTATAGAGTTTAGAAAAACACTTAAAAGAGAACTCTCTCAGTTCCTTTTTCGTACAGTAGTCTAACGAGACCGAAAAATGGTTAAACTATCGCTCAAAAGATGCCCTTTCTGACCTTTTAACGAGTGTGAAAGGAAGCAAGGTCACTTGACAATATTTTCATATTCAGAGAGTCTAAAAAGGGTTTAAAGGAGACTCCAGGGTGGTTCCTTTTTCGTATGTTCGTATTTGTACGGGTCCGAAAAAGAGATAAAAGTTTACCCGGTTACGTTCTCATATTATCGAGCTCGAGAACGAACTAAGACTGTGCTCATAAGTGTGACAAGGTGAATGATCCATCAGGACTGCCAGGAAACCTGCGATGCCAGAACTACAAACCAGGGATTAGCAAAGCCAACATATTATTAGAGAAACCCATAAATGACCATACCTTATGAAAAATGAAAATTTATAAATAACCATTCATTGGAAACTTCATTTACCATTTCATTTTGCAAGGATTTTGGAGTAGTGGAGAATCTCGTTTTGAAGCAGATCTTGTTTTGCTCGCTGCCAGAGCTACGGTTCACCATTTTGCTTGCCATTAGGACCAGGTAGGTGTCCATCTCTTGCTCTTTCAAACACATGGTTTCACATTCATTTTAATAGCATCATTGATTTTAAAAAATGAGCCCTAAGTTGCCCCAATTAGAACCAAATCGGCCTCTTTGAAAACCAATGGAAAAATGGGATTCTTTTACAAAAACGTTTTAGGAAAGGATGGCTAAGATGCCAATGCCCTAGCAGTCAATTGTATAAGTCATTTTTTGGCAAGAGAACCCATAAAACATCTCCCCATATGCCCACACAGCCCCAAAATAGTTTTGATCTTTTAAAACATTTTCATTATTATTTAATGAATGTTAAATGGTTAAGGAGAGCGTGGTGATTATAAAAGAGTGTGTGGTCATTTTTAAATGGTGTGGGAAGCTTATTTTATGTTTTAAATTGTTTTTGAAAATTGCCGAAATTGCCAAAACGTGGAAATAATGGATTTTTGATTTTTTTTTGTTTTGTAGATAACTTCGGCAACCATGATCGAGTGGAAAGAGAGGGAACATGAGATGTATGACTTAGCCGCCTTGCGGAGTCCTCGTACACGGGCCGCGTTGCGAGCTTGTGGTTTTCTCAAGTTCTTCAAGTTGCAAAAGATGAAGAAAGAGATCTTATTGCTTGAGCATATGATTGGCCTCTGGGATGTTGCAGAACAAGGATTCCGCATCGGCACACAACTTCTAACCATTGAGTTAGAAGATGTGTACTTTTTGACTAGTCTCTCGAAAAGATGGGTCCCTATATATTTTACTGGGCAGAGGGCACTACCCGAGCAAGTGGACGTATATCTAGCATGCCACTGTATCCCGGGAGCAAGACTGGTAGGGGGCAGAATCCCTATCAAAGATATTCGAGAGCTGCCCCTCCGATCTGTACTGTTTGCTATCACGAGGATGACCGGAAGTACGAGTGCACATCTAGCATCAAGATCTCAGGTGGCTTACAATGTTCAGTGTTTGGAACCAACACTATTCAACTGGAGTGCAGGGTTCCTTCGAAATGTGAAGGAACAGATTTCACGGTGCAGGACTGGACAAAATCAGTTTGGATATGGTTCATTTTTGGTCTCATTTTTTCTAGAGCGCATCCCCCAGATGCAGCCTCAGATAGCACTGGTGGTGCGACCAATGGATGAACCGAGGATGGAGAGGTGGACTAGTCTGTCTCCAAGGCTAGTATCGGAGTCAGAGTTCCATTTCACTGGCGATTTCTTTGCCTGGATGAGATGGCAGTACCTCTGGATCGAGGACTTCCCTTATGCTGAGGTAGATTTCAGCGGGAGCATGGACTTGATTTTTCCCGCGGGGGAAGACTGGGATGTGTTAGGTAAGAGACTGAGCCATACCTTGTCTAGTTTTTTTATTTTTATTTTTATTTTTTATGTATATATATTTTTTTTGGGGTATGTAAAAGAGTTCTAACAGATGTATGTTTTCAACGTGCAGACAAGGGAGCAGTGCACCCGACTGATATACCAATACCAGGACGCCGTGTGGATGTCCCGGTTGCAGCAGATTCGGTGGTACCAACAGTAGGTCTCCGGGAGGTTGAGAGGAACCTCCAAGGCCTTACGATGGGTATCCCTCCTCTGCGGAGGGGGGAAGTGCCTTTACATCTGTAGAGACATACTGTGGGAGTTCCGGAGAATATGAATTCTCTATTGAGGCGCATAGTGCATGCGGTGATGTGTTACTCGCATCACAATGTAGTGCGGGGAGATTAGAGTCTCTCCGGTGATCATATTTTTTGTATGCCTTGTCAGGCGACGTTGTATGGGTGGAAAGACCCGATATTTTGTTCTTCTACATACTTTTTGATGTAAAACAAACATTTCAGTCACGTCATATATATATACAGTTTCGAGTTTTTATGCTATCGATGATTTGTACATGATGATGTCTGTGATGTGTTTTAATTTACATGTAAGTTACAATTTTGTTTTCCTTAACTCTTATATGTGGGCAAGATACCGATCCATGATATAGTTCGCTAATGAATCCAAAACACTATTAAGTTCTCTTGGAATGTGTCTGTATTCAATGTAATCGAACATTCGTTCAAGACGACGAACTTGTAAGTGTAGACGTAGCAGGATAGGACTACAGATAGCGTAGATACGGTTGAGTTGATAAACCACGAGTTGGGAGTCTAAGTAAATAATGATATGAGAGATACCTAGAGAGGAGGCTTGGGTCAACAGTCCAATGACAGCGTGATATTCTGCCATATTATTGGTTGCTGGTCCTAAACAGATACCTCCTAAACTCACCACCTCGTCAAATTGGTAGATATCCCATGCTACTGAAGCAATGTTCTGGGTATGTCGGCTAGCGCCATCTGCGAACCCAAAAAAGGTAGGAAAGGAAGACATCATCTGCGCATGAAAACACAAGCACAATCATGAGTGGCGAGGGTAAAACTCGAGCACGCGAAAGAAATAAGCACACCAAACTAAAATACAATAATGTACAAAGTACAGATGCTAGGTGATCTAGGCATAGTACTTTTTAAGGTAAAGCCCGTTTCGGGGCTCTCCCAGGGAAATTCCATCATGATCAACTAATTCGTAGGCACCTCTATGTAGAACACGCTTCACTATGTAAGGACCGTGCCACATAGGTTCTAACTTTCCTGTCCCCAATTTATCGTGGGCTTGGTCGTAAACGAGGACTAAGTCTCCTTCTGCAAAAGTCCGAGGGTGGATGGATTTGTCATATTGACTCTTAATTCATTTTTGATGTGCCTCATTGGCGAGAGCAGCATCGCGACATGTTTCATCCAATTTCGATAGATACAAGAATCGTTCTTCTTCAATAGAAGTAGGGGCAGGAGTTCTACTTATAGTTTGAGTGATGGGATCTCACACTCGATTGGTAGGACGACTTCAATGCCATAGACCAACTGGAAATGAGTGAATCCAGTTGAGGTTTTCACAGAAGTGTGATAGGCCCAGAGAGCGGAGAAAAGTTTTAAATGCCACGATGTTTTGTTTTCCCCTACCATGCATTGGATCATGGTTTTTAGGACTTTATTGATAGCCTCAACTTGTCCATTCGCTTGAGGGTAGTAGGGGGATGATTTTTCATGGCAAAAACCCAATTTGGCACGTAACTCGCTCATCATCTGGTTTTTGAAGTGTGCACCATGGTCAATGACGATGGAACGTGGTACACCAAAACAAGTTATAATGTGGTTGAAGATGAATAGAGCTGCAATACAACCATCATTTAGGAAGGTAGGCATAGCCTTAGCCCATTTGGTGAAGTAGTCGATGACGACGACGATGTAACCGTGCCCCCCGGCTGAGGTAGGATTACACTGCATGAAATTGATGCCCCATTTGGCAAAGGGACCAATGGCGATAATAGGGTGCAGCGCAGTAGGGTGGGTGTGTGCCTTCTTGTTAAAAAGTTGGCAGGGCGAGCATTTTTTGACAACCTCGATGCAATCTTTGAAAATCGAGGGCCAAAAGTAGCCGACACGTAGGATTTTTTGGGCTGTGGACATTCCGGAAAGGTGACCTCCACAGGCGCTAAGGTGACAATCGTTCAAAACGTGTTCAACCTCCTCCTGAATCAAACATCACCGAAGGATGGTGTCTATACCCCGACGATACAAGATGTCGCCGATGATGAGATAACGACGAGAGTGGTGACGAATGCGTTGACACTCTTCGTGAGAGATGTTGGGCTGAAAACATTGAGTTTGAAGGTAGAGGAGAATGTCTTCGTACCAAGGATCAGAGGTGTTGATGAGGAAAAGAGATTAATCAGGGAGAGAATCTCTAGGTTCAATGTTTTCATCGGCATGAGGGAGAGCACAAATGAGCTCGGCGGACACCATGGATTTTTTGGCTTTGGCCTTTGTAAACTCAAGATCGAATTCTTGAAGAATAACGATCCATTTTGAATATTTTCCCCCAAGTACTTGATGTGTCAAGACGTGGTACATAGGGTTGGAGTCTGCGATTACCATGGTGGTGCGTAATAAGATGTAGTGGCGGAATCTCTGGACAGAAATGACGGCTGCCAGAGCCAATTTCTCAACATGTGAATATCTGAGTTCGGGTCTAGATAAACTCTTGCTCAGATAATAAATCACATGTTCTTCGCCGTTGGGGTCTTCTTGGACTAACACCATGGCAATGGTGGAAGTAGAAGCGGCCAAGTAAAGGATGTAATCCTTTGTATATTCGGGGGGATGTAACAAAGGTGCGTGGGTCAAAGCGTGCTTGAGAGCATCGAATGACCATTGGGCAACATCATCCCAGATGAATTGGATGTTCTTTTGCAGTAGCCACATAAATCCTTTAGTGATCTCAGCATAGTTGCAGATGAACTGGCGAAGAAAGTTTGCTTTACCTTGCAAATTTTGGAGTTGAGTTGAATTGGTAGGTGGGGGTAAGGCTAGGATGGACTTAATCTTTAAGGGATCCACCTTGATCCCGTCTTTGGAGACAATGAAACCGAGGAGTTGACCGGATTTGACAACGAAAATGCATTTGTGTGGGTTCAGACAAATACGGTAGAACCTACATCGAAGAAAAATTGCCGACAAGTGATCTAGGTGATCGGATCGATTTAGCGAATGGGTGGGTAAATCGTCGAGGTAAGGTTCCACGATATGTTTGATGTCGTGGAAAGCGTACGACATGGCCCGCTGGAAAGTGGCGCCATCATTTTTAAGGCCAAAAAGTAGTTTTCGGTAGGCGAAATTACACCAAGGGCAGATGAAGGCTGTCTTATGTTGATCAGTGGGTAAGATTTCAATCTAATTATATTCAGAAAAGCCATCCATGAAAGAGAAGATTACGCTTCCTGCGCAATTATCGATGATTTGATTGATGAAGGGCATAGGGTAGTTGTCCTTGGGACAAGATTTGTTGAGATCTTGATAATCAACGCAAACATGGATGGTCCCTTGTTTCTTGGCAACCAGAACGAGGTTGGAGACCCATTCGGTCAGAGGGACAGGATAGATGAAGCTAGATTTTAGAAGTTTTTCAACTTCTGCCTTTATAGCTGCGATTTTCTTGGGATGAACCGGGCGAAGTTTCTGTCGAACCAGTTTTGCGTCAGGGTAAGTTTTTATTTCGTGCACGACGATTGAAGGGTCGATCCCTGGCATTTCCTCGTAACTCCATGCGAAGACATCGCAGAATTCTTTAAACAAAGCGGTGTAAGAGACCACTTCGTTGGGTGTGCAATTAGCACCTAGGTTAATGTTTTCCACGACACCTTCTTTGATCGAGATGTCGATCGTGATCGTAGTGGAGATGTTACTCATGTTCCCCTCAGAGAGAGTATCTTGTGTGAGGATGGGAGATTGCGGAGCATGGGTAACATCGGGGGGGGGGGAGACAGAGTGTATGTCTCGGTGGATTTTTTCCAACGGCGGAAGAAAAGAGGATCGATGATGGTTATCATCCCAAGGTAAGTCGTCGATGCTGAGCATTTCCATAATCGATTTTTTCGAAGGGAAAATGTGGGAAATGTAATCGACAGTAGATGATAGGGAATCCAACCATGAGGGCATCGATAAAGCATCGGGTGCCAATGAATGTGAATTGTTGGAAGAGGGATAGGTAGACTGGATAGCTACGTATGCGGCCTCAGCTGGGCTAAGTGGCATAGTGTCACTGAGCACATCGAATTCCAAAGGACTAGGTACAACCCAAGGATAAGATGATTCCAAGGATTGATAAGGCATAGTTGAAACCATATTGACAACGACAATATGATGTGTGGTAGGTGGAAGTGGTGCAGGGAAAGTACCCATCAGGATAGAATCTTTCAATAAGCCAACACCAACGCTTTCAAATGTAACTGCGTGGTCTCCCAAAAAAGGAATGTTGTTGGTGGCAGGGATGCGAGCGTTAGGTGTACAGAAATCGAGTTGATCGATGGTGAAAATTTTGCCTTGATGGGGGAATTGTACACATCGGAACACCGACGAGGCAACGATAGTCATAGAGTAGAACCAACTTATTCCAAGTAATAGGTTGTAATCGAGGGGAGCATCGACTACCTCGATGTCAACGGTAACAGTTTTGCCGCCCAACTGAACGGCTAAGGATTGTAATAATCCGTGAGGATGAAAACCTCGTCCATCGAAAGCACGTAACATCGTAGGGGATTTGTTAAGGGCAGGTGATTTCAAGCCTTTCCAACAAGCTAGAGACATGACACAGGTAGAGGCTCCCTCATCCAGAATAGTTCGGTGGATTTGTTGGTTGTGAACAACAACATTGATTTGGAAAGCTAGCTGGTGGGAGAGTCGCAGTTGATGGTTGTCTAGATTAAACGTGAGGTTGTTTGATGACTCGGGATAAAAAGCACCGATAGCGGCTAAGAGCGTTCTACGTTGGCTGGGACAGTGTTGTAGAACTTCCAAGGCGGACATAACGCATGGTGCCTGGGCCAAATCTTCTACAATATTGTAGTTTTGGGCCGCCCGTGAGTTAGGATTGAAAGTAGATTTCTAGATGGTGCTCTTAGGAGGGCGTAAGATGGAGTCAAAAGATGGTTTCTCAATCTGGAGTGGCCCGGATGGAGGGCTAACAGACGTAGGATTAGCATAGGATGGCGATGGGTCTGGGGGAGAACCGTTGGCAATCTTCGGCTTATCAGGTTTAACTGGTGTGTCATATGTCCCGGAGCGGGTGGTTAAGTTAACCCCGTTAAACATATAGATGTGGGAACTTGTCAAGGCCTCATCATGGGGTTGGTTGGAACTGCCCCCCAGCATGGGGGTTTGTGCAACCAAAGATTGCTGTTGGGGAAAAGGATGAGTAAGCACAGCGGGTTGTGAATTTCCCTTAAAAAGTTTGGCCACTTCATCGCGATGTGGGCAATCTCGAGTGTAGTGATCGTCTCCACAAATGAGACATGGGAATTTTGGTTTTCGTTGTGGTTGTTTTCCGACAGCAGGGGTTTGTGGTTGGGTTTTGGGTTGTTCGTTGTTATTGTTTTTCTTTGGTTTGTTCTTCGCTTTCTTCTTGCCCCCAAGTTGTTGTGAAGGGGTTGATTGGACCGCATTCACATCAGAGACTTGAGTTTGAAGGGGGGTAGAAGAGGGTGTAGCCGAGCTGGGAGCGGCCGTCGAAGCGGGCCGTTGAATCGTTCTAGTCGACTGGGTCGTAGATTGATTTTTGACAGAGCCAATAACTCCATCTGCGTGGGAAGCAGACGATGGTTTGGATGGATCATTAGTGGCACGGGTAGCATTCGGTATCAACTCATACAGAGTATCGGATTGTGAATAGACTAAGTCTAAGTACTGAGCTCGGGCAATGGCCTCTTCCTTGGTGACTACACCACCCATGGCAACATCACGAGCGATCTGGGGTAACAATGATTTAGTGAACCATTCTGCTAACAATTGGTGAGGAATGACCGCTTTGATTAGCCTTCGTCGTCGTCTCCATTCATCAATATGATCGGAGATATGTACAGAAGTTGTCTGGCGAAGGGAGGTTAATAGTTCAGTACCCATCTCGTATCGAATGGGAAGTTGAAAGTGCGTGAGGAAGGACATGGCGAGGGAGTTGAAATTGTGAAAAGATGCACGTGGTAATTCAATATACCATTTTGCTGCGGAACCCGTAAGTGTTCGTTGGAAAAGACGCAACCGAATAGAATCGTCCATGAGGGAGTTGGATGAGCACCACAAATGGAACGTCATCACGTGGTTGTTTGGGTCTTCTCCGGCCTTTCTGTCAAATTTTGGGATATCAGAAGGAAGTTTAGGTGGAATAGCTGGCCAAACCAGAGAATGATAAATAAGATCATTCGTTAACCGAGACAAGTCTAGAAGATCCAGGGTAGCCAGAAAAGGTAGTTGTCGGTTAATCTGTGGGTAATGTTGGTGTGGTAGAGGAACACCAGTGGGGCCCATTACCGGGTTATGTGGATAATTATAACTAGTGGGCCCTCTCATGTGAGGTTGGTTTTGACAAGAGTACACAGGATTTGAGTTGTTTTGAGAAGCATGTGTGAGCGGAGGATAACCGGATGGATTTTGTGGGTTATAGGTTGGGTTTGGCATTTGTCCATAAGGGGGTTGTTGCGGAATCTGAGCATTTTGTCTTGCCGAGAACTGTGGGTTTCCTTGAGAAAGGACTTTCCACAGATTAAGTGCAGCGGACATATTTTTTCCATGTGGCTGATGGTAGACTCCGGACTGAGGTTGCCCCCCAGCATGAGGGTGCCCCCCTAATGGAATTTGTTCTCTGGTGAGAGGATGCCCCCCAACTTGAGGTAGAGTTCCTGGGATTTGAGAACCAGACGTAAATGATTGACCGGTGCTGCTAAGTGGGTTAGGACCACCAAGACCGGTCCCTCCGGGTTGTTGAATAGGTATGGAACTTCTCGGTATAACTTGGGTGGTAGTTTGGTAAATGGTGGCAATGGAAGAATTCAGTGCCCTAAATCCAAAAGGGAGTGTGGGTCTTGGTGTTATAGGTGTGCCAATCGCAACTTGAGTAACCATTGCGTTACGGGCAAGGATAATCGGAATGTGAGGGACCATTGTAGAATGGGCCGCCTGGAGGGGAAGAGTAGACCTTGGGCCAACAGACGGTATGTTCAGACCAACGGGTGGGGTGGCTATAAAAGTGGTGGTACCAGTAAAGCTAAGTCACCAGACACGTGGACACGGGACACGGAGGACACGAAAATACGAGTGTCGGACACGGGCACGGCGACCCCCGGAAACAGGACACGGAGGACACGTTATATATATATATTAAAAATATATATATATTAATATATA
>ML836788.1:27626-45160 GCA_009831015.1 Picea engelmannii | reverse complement strand
GTTTTCACCAACAAGGTCAACTTGGGTGAATTTTGACAATAACATGGTAAAATGGTGAGTTTCTTACTATTTAATGTTACTTTTTGAACCAATTACTATAGTTATGTCATATTTTGATTAATTGGATTGATATTTAATGGGACTTGTAGTGTTTTTCTAGCATTTCAGATTTTGGAAGTATACTTAGGGTGGTTTTTGGCCCTTTTTCTAGTTGACCGAGTGTTTTTCAATACTCTGGGAAGGTAATGTTTTCGTACAAATGGAATATTTGAATATGTCTCAACCACCTTTCATTTTGCATTTTCACTTGTGATTTTCACTTTTCCTTAGGGTCGACCCCATTAAATTGTGATATGAACCCATATAACTACTTTTTGAAATATCATTTTGTTGATGGTAGAGCCTATATTTCATGGGTTCCTTAGTTAGACCCCCTATGCATTTTGGAATCCATGCTACAAGTTTCCTATTAGGCTCAAGAGTCCTGTTTAGTCCTGCCATGACTTTGCATTGAAGCCTCATTACTTCTTCTCAATTTTTTTCTGTCCAATACCTATGGGACTCCCTCATTCATGTGTTGCTACATCTATTGGAATTTTATGACTTCGGAAAGTATTGTGCTCCTTACTGGAATATAGGGTAGGTTCCATTCCTCTTGCATTATGAATTTATCTGTATCTGATCCAAAAAGGATCCAGAGAAGACTAAGGACAACTATAATTCACGGAAGCAACTCAGGAAGTTCATAATGGCCTCAACAGACAGAGAAAGGGAAAAAATTCAAAGGCCTAAAAACTCAGTGAAATTGGCATCATCACAAAGAGCGTGTTGCAAGATTTCCAACAGCATAAACAGATCGTCAAAGATAGTTACAAATCAAAAGATATCCGCGGTCAAAGTTTTGGTCAACCTAGCTTAATCAGCAAGGATGAGTCAGCATCCGTACTGCTGATGTCAACATCAGTACAGATGATGTCAACATATGTACAGTGTATGTGGCACACACAGAGACTGCCACGTGTCACTCATTTTTGGTATCTTCAGGTCAACATGTGGACCAATGAGGTGGTGCCACGTGGCAGTCCATATAGCCACGTGGCAGGCCGTACGAGATGTGGAAAACATGTGGCATCTGTACCATACATGGCAGGCTGACGTGGTGGCAGGTGATGTGGTAGGGTGACTGTACATGTGAATGATGTGGGCCAATGTTTGGTTTCTACGTGGCAATGGGAAAATGCCCAATGAGGGCCCGTAACCAAAATTTCAAAAATAAAAAGGGTGGCCTACCAAATCTGGTGGCTAATCTTTCATTATCATCCAAATCTGAAAAATCTAAACTGTACTCCAAAATTGGTGGCATTTTAAACCATATATATATGCTGTTGTAACTACAATCTCAAAAGGGGAGGCCTGTGGGCTCGACACCGGGATCTCCCCCAACCAAACGCCTTACATAGCATCTGCCAACCATTGATCCAAAATGACTCCATTGGTTAGTCCACCTAACTTTTAATTTAAATGTTGAGTTTTATAGTGGACGGAAAAGAGGGGGGCGCTCGACTGTACGTCCAAACATGTTTTATGAGGTGAGTACAATGAATTACTTGCAGGTTGCAGGCATAGAACCCGAGACAAGATTTCTCATGGGCTTGGGAGTGCTAGAGTCAGATTGAGGTGTGGAGACAATCATTTTTGGGTAATTTGATGCCAAAAATTCAATGGTGGTGTTTGTTTTTTAATCTGAGCAAAGCTTCTGCAACTTAATTCTAGAATGAGGTATACTTATGTATTTTACCAAATTCTTTTGCTGAGTTAATAAAAAGGCCTACCCATTTGAGAGCAGGACCCAGAGATGTAGTCCAGTAGGGATGAACTTCGTTATCAAGTTTTTGTGTTTAGATTTGATGCTTATGTCTCTTCATTATTGAGCTTTTCCTTCTTTACGGTGCACTTTAATTTTTTCTCATTTAATACAATTCTTTATAAGTCACATCGATGAAAAGATCCCGGATCATGTTGGTATCAGAGCAGCCATCTTTGACTTGAATTGTTGAGTGTGAATGCTTACTAGGACCAAGCATAAGCAGGGTGAAGGAACTCTTAAGAATTTCAATCCCGAAGTTGGTCGTTCATCCTGAAGGAAAAAAATGGACGAAGAGGACAAGCATCATGAACAGGAGAAAAACTTCCATATGGTATTTTATCACATGTCAGAAATGGTCAAGCAAATGTATGGAGACTATGAGAAGAGGATAAAGAAGAAAGGGAAGAAAAAGGAAGCACAAGCTGATGATAATGCTTCAGTGAATCAAGGGATTGGAGGAGACCCTCCTGAGCCTCCATCTTCACCATCAAGTTCTAGCTCCTCTTCCTCTGAGCATTCTCATCATTCTCATCATTCTAGCCATAAAGATTCTTTTAAGAAACCATTATTAAATCTTGATGTAAAATTTTCTTTACCTATGTTTAATGGAGATGCTAATCTTGAAAAGCTATATAATTGGATCCGACAGGTTGAAGTATATGGCTGTGTTCAACAGATTGATGAAGATGAAGTTAAAGTGCAGTTGGCTTCTCTTCGGTTGGAAGGCATCACTCTTGTATGGTGGGAGAGAAAACTTCAAGACATAAGTAAGTGTGGTAATCTTCTTTCCTCATGGTTGGAATTTAAATCAATGATAAGGAAGCAATTTTATCCATTAGGTTATTTACATAAAGAAATGATGGAATGACAGACTTTAAGACAAAGTAAAGGTCAAACTGTACAAAGTTTCACGAAAGAATTTAGGAAGAAAGACCGTGCAATAAATATTCCTTTGGATTCTTATGAAACTTTAATGAAGTATATTGGTGCACTTCACAATTATATTCATCATACTTTACTATTATTTAACACCACCAGTCTTGGTGAAGTTTGTGTGCAAGCCACTCCCCTTGAGAATAGGGGAAAGCATGTTCAAGAAGATCTCGCAAAGAAACCTTCCAATCTCCCACATAAGCAATTTAAGAAGTTTAAAAGGAAGGACAAAAAGAATGCCACTGTAAAGAGAGAAGAAGGAAAGCCATATTGCACTCATTGCAAGAAGAATGGTCACGATGATGAACACTGTTGGAAACTACATCCAGAGAAGAGACTGAAACAATTCGGTAGAAAGGGGAAGACAAAGACCGTTTCTACAGTGCAACAAGATCTTGGTTTCGATTTAGGAGACAAAGGAAAGATCACAACGGTTGGAGTACAAGGTAAAGAATCCCTTCATGCTAGTTCAAATTCCAATAATGAATCTCATGATGATTGTTGGCATAGGGGAAGACCCAGGGTTCAGATCTAACAACGCACCAACAAGCCCTAACTACTGGCCCTTTTGGAAACACTTGCGAAGCAGATGCAGTCTCACCCAAAGTAGCAATAGGGGGTTGCAGGACACAGATGTCTACAACCAGAGGAAATGTAAAGTGGATCCAACACAATAATAACACAACATCTAGATATCAGTTACCAACTTAAACCTACTTCGCATAGTTATATCTCAGATCTAACACAATGATGAAATAACAAAATAATCAGAAGGCAAAAGAACACAACATCAATCACACAAAACAACAAGATATACATGGTTCACCCTCTCCCTAGGGCTATGTCCATAGAACTGTGTTTCTTGATATTATAGGAAAACATACAGTTCTATCTACACTCTTAGCTTGCAAATCTCTCTCTTCTTCTCTCTTTCTCTCCCCTCCTTGTGCACCCAACTACAGGGTCGATCTTTGCACCTAGCTGAAGATATTACAATACCAAAAGGCTCTCACTCTCAGCACTTCTCTCTCTCTCAACAATAATCACTCCATCAACAATAATAATCATAGCAACAACAACTCACACCAAATTCCCCAACTCTCAACATGAACTCCTAACACGAACCCCTCTTCTCCCATCTAGGTTCTTATTTATACATTACAATAGCTCTCGGACATCCTTAGGTCAAAACCTAGGTGTCAAAACCCTAAATACCAAAACCCTAGGTCAACTTGACCCACGTTTTCCTAGCTTCGCCAACCTGTCTTTCCTTCTCCCCCATGAGGTGCTCCAAAGCATCCATTGGTAGCTTTTTCCGCTTGTTGAGTTGTCCATGATCCATCTTGGTTTTTGATCTGTTCTCCTAGACCTTCTCGTCCAAAGACTCGTTTTCCCTTACTTCGCTCCTTCTTTTCTTCATCTCTAACCACTTCGACCTGATCTCAGTCAATGTTCCTTCCGCGCAGTTTGCACTTCGCCTTTTCTTCCATAATCTTTGCTTTCTTCCATAAAATAGGGCCAACTATAGATCCTGAGGCAATATAGATCTGAATATTTGATTTTACTTCGACTTCAGACTATGCAGTGCAGCCTATGATTTTTGGTCAGTTCCTCCCCATTGTGTACATACTGTCTTTTCTATGTCTGGTACCCAGTTTCAACTGCACCGGGTACCTAGACCCTTCTTCTTCTGGTTCTATCGAGAGCTGCGAGGAAACTAGTTGTCATAGTACAATTTCAACCGGATCCCATTCACCAAACCTTCCTTCCATTCTCCATTCAAAGTCTTCAACTGCGCAACTCCTCCTTCTATAACATAGGCCACCTTATATGTCCCCAGCCAATGTGTCCTGAACTTCCATGGATGATTCATGAATTTGCTGTCATAAACCAATACAAGACCTCCTTGCTTAAAGGATTTCTTCTTGATGTGTCTATTGTGGTAAGCCTTCTCTTGTTCCTTCTGTACCTGCTGATGGAATCCTGCAATAAATATGTCTTCTTCTAGCTCTACCAACTACGCAAGCCTGTTTTGCACAACACGAGTGTCATCCATATCTGTGAATGCTACAATTCTCAGGCTAGGAACTAAATATTCCATAGGTACTACTGCTTCTAGACCATAAACCAACTTAAATGGAGTTTGCATTGTCAGCTTCTTACAAGTGGTTCTATAGGCCCATAACATTGTTGGTACTCTCAAATCCCAGTCATCTCTGTTTACACTACAAATCTTCGTCAGCGTAGTCTCCAAAATATTGTTGAAAGATTCAACTGTACCATTCGCCTACGGGTGGTATGGAGTGCTCTTCTGATGATGAACTTCAAATTATTGAGTCAAGGCTTCTATCATCTTATTAATAAAATGTGTACCTTGGTCACTCATGAGGATCTTCGGGCATCCAAACCTGGTTATGATATCATCAAATATGAATCGTGCAACTGTAGTTGCACTACAATCCTTGACTGCTCTTGCTTCTTCCCATCTGGTCAAATACTCTGTCGTAGTGATGATGTATCTTGCTCCTGTGCGCTTTCCTGGTGGATTGATAGGTCCCACAAAATCAATTGCCCATTTTTCGAATACCTGTAAGGTTAGATGAGGTGCTAAAGGAATCTCGTACCTTCTGGAAGGTTTCCCAACTCTTTGGCATACATCGCAGGCTCTATAGTATTCCTTAGCATCTCTGTATAAAGTGGGCCACTAGAGGCTAGCTCTTAGAACCTTATGCTTTGTTGCTTTTCCTGCATAGTGTCCTCCTGCGATGCCTTCATGTGATTCTACCATAATTAGTGGTCTTTCTTCCTCCATAATACATCTCCTCAGGATCTCATCAGGTCCCATCTTATATAGTTGTCCAACTATAAGTGAAAAATATGCAGCACGAATGACCAATTATTTCTTTTGAATGATTGTATATTCACGAGCTGCCATTCCTGTTGACAATAACTAAACTATCTCGGCGAAGTGATCTCCAACCTTCCTGATGGCCAACAACTGTGCATCTAGCATTGTATCCTCCAAACTAGTAGGTTCCTCTCCATGTTCTAACCTAGACAAGTGGTTAGGTCCCTTGTTCATTTTCCCTGGCTTGACCACAATTTCAAAATCATATTCCTGGAATAGCAGTAGCCATCTACATATTCTTCCCCCCAACACTGGCTTGTTGACTAGGTATTTCAATGCAAAGTGATCAGTGAACATCTTAAAGTGTCCTCCCAACAATTAGTGTTGAAACTTCTGCAGTGCATACACCATGGCTAATCCTTCTCTCTCAGTGGTAGTGTAATTTATCTTAGCTGTTGAGAACTTCCTGCTAGCAAAGGCTAGCGGATGGTCAATATCTCCTGCTCCTGGTTGTGCTAGCACTACTCCCAATGCAATAGATGATGCATCGACATGCACATGAAATTCCTTACTCCAATCTGGAAAAAACCAGAATAGGCGCAGTAACCATTTTCTGTTTCAGTGTGTTGAAGCTCTGCTAACATTCTTCTGTCCAGTTAAACTAAAAATATTTCTTCAAAATATTCTCCATGGGTGCTGTAATTTGTGCATAGCCCTTAATGAACTTCCTGTAGTATCCAATATGTCCCAATGCAGTGCACAATTTTCGTACTGAAGTAGGGGGGGGGGTAGATCAACAATAATGGAAATCTTAGATGGGTCTACCGGCAACCCCTGCTTACACACAATATGGCCTAGTGACACTCCAAAGGGTGAATAGAAAATGCACTTGTTCAGGTTCAAGGCAATCTGACATTGCCTGCACTTATCCAACATTAGTCTTAAACATTCAATATGATTTTGCAATAAACTAAAAACAATCCAATCATCAAAATATGCTTCTAGAAATTTATTTAAAAACTCCTTGAATGCTTCGAACACCACCCTAGAAAAGATGGCTGGTGCATTCTTCAATCCAAAAGGCATCAGTGTGTACTGGAAGGATCCCCATTCTTTTGCAAATGTGGTCTTATGGTGATCTTCCTCGACAATCCTGATCTGATGATAACCCATAAATCCATCGGTGAAGGAATAGACTTCCTGTCCTCCCACATTATCTAACACTTCATCTGTAAACGGTGTGGGGAATGGGTCATGTAGACATGCATCATTCAGTTTCCTCAAGTCTATACAGATTCAGATCTCTCCTGTTTTCTTGTCTTGAACCACCATAGGGCTAATCCATTCTGACTCTTCTATAGGTTCTATGATTCTTGCTTCCGACATTCTGTCCAATTCAATCTTGAATTTTTTTTTTATGTTTGAGATTCAATCTGTAGGGTCTCTGTTTGACTGGCCTTGCATCTGGTTTCACGGGGATCTTCATTTCTCCCATAGGTCCTTTAATGCCCTTCATATTAGTGAACTTGGTTGGAAACATGTCCTGATATTCATGCATCAATTATGTAATCTTGTCAATAGTGGCATCATCCCAATAATCTCCAACATTGGCCAACTTAGGTGCTTGTTCTGTCCCAATATTGACTTTCTTGATTTTAATCGGCTGTTCAATAAAAGGTAGTTCGAATCCTGGTCCTTCTATGTCTCTCTGTCCTTCTATTTCTACGATGTTCACATTCCTAGGATCATCGTCTTCATAGGCATTAATATTGTAACATCCTTGCAGCTTTTGAAGAGGCACAGTCCATTCATCCTCTTCTTGCTCAACAGGGAGGTTAGGTGCCTCCTCAAGTACTTTCCGTCTCACAACTTGTAGATCTTGATCTACCATAAGGTGTTGACTTTCAAATAAAAATGTAGCTACAAAATTCTGAGTCATACCTTGCCAATTTGCAGTGGTGAGGCACATTTCCACTTGAAGATACCAGTTGATAGGCGTTGCATCCACTGTGTTAATGAATTTATGCACCCGCTGCTCGTGAGGAATGCTACTCCAGGATTCCTCACAACTTCTCACATGGTCTTTTAGACAACTTTGACCTATGTATCTAACTTCACACCCTTCTATCTGATCTGAGAATCGTACTGTCATCAAAGTGCGACATTGCACCTAGTCTGTGATGTTCTTCTTATGTGTTCCCCACCATCTTGCTGGCGTTGCTTTCAAGGCCTCATCCAGTGCCAACAGTCTCTATTGTACTGGTACAATTTCTTCAAATTCTAGTCAGAAAGTTTCTAAGTGATTCAAACCATCAAAGGTGGGCAAATTACTTAATGTTGTGCCGATCCAGTGAACTTCTCTAGTCAATATAGCACATCTCCGCAAATAAACTTCATACATTTTGTTCTGCCAGTTCTCTAGTGCTTCATCTGAATCTGATGAACAGACATTGTCACTTCGCTAGCTTAAATTCCCATATGCTGTAGGATTAATGTAATCCTATTGTCTTGCTGTCAATTTGTATATATTCTCTAGCTCATATGCACGGTCTTCTTCTCTGATGGGCTCTGTGTATCTATGACCTTCATCAGGATCTAGAGGTGCAATGAACCTAAGGCCATCACCTTCAAATGCCATTCTTCTTTTCTTTAAGTCAACAACAATAGAATTATTGAAAGCCTAATCAATTCCTAACAATGCAGGATAAGGAAAACCGTTGTCAACTATCTCAATTACTTCGAAGTCTACAAATGTTCTGACCCCGTCGATGTCCACAGGGACATGTTCCAGTCTTCCAAAGGGGCTTACTGCCTACTGATTGGCCATCTTAAGCCTGATAGGGGAATAGATCAACTTAGGTTTTTCCATCAGTGCCCATGTCTGCTTCGTCATGACATTGACTTCCAACCCTAATTCGAGGACTACACAATCTATATCATAATCTCCAATCTGAGCATTCAGGAGTAGTTCCTTATTTGTCCTTCTCTTTTTAGATACTTGATGTACTGCTCTACTTAGTAAGGGATCTACCTTTCTTAGCTCATATTGTCTAATCATATTTTGTAGTTCTTGTACAACTCTTTCATCCTTTATCAAATTACTGCAAGTTCATAGGAATTCCATAAGATTACTTACCTCTTTTCCTTCTTTGGGTGAAGCAGACTGATCAAATGCCAGAGGCATTCCACATACTCTTATTTCTGGTTGTGTCTTTGATGAAGAAGCCTAATCTCTTCCGAATTATTTTCTTGCCTCCTCAAATATATGTTTCTCTTTCCTTGGATCAAACTCTTGTGTCTTCTCTATAGATTTTCTGACCCTTGATTCCTTTGTAGTCTTCCCTGGGGTCACTCTGTATTCTCCTGTAGCAACGCCTCCTCTAGTGGTAAAAATGACTCTGGGATCCACTCCATGAGGTTCTGCTGAAATTAGTTGTACTTGTTGGTTTCCTCCTTGTCTCTCCTAAAGCTTGGCTAACAACGCCAAACAATCTTCTATGACATTTTCAAATGAGTTGCAGTAACTGCAAGTGGTAAAAGGGTTCTAACAGTCCCTTTCCAAGTGACCTGGCTGTGCACAGTTATAACAAATGATTTGACCTCGACCTCAACCCATGCCTCCTCCTCGTTCTCTTACTCTGAATCCTCCATGAGGGTTGAAGTTTCCTCTTCCCAGGGAGTTAAACTACGTAGTGTTTCCCTCTTTCCGTATCTCTCCTTGAATCCTATATGTATCTCTTGACCTTTCATGCAAGAGATCATAAGCTCTACAACCTTTCTCATCATGGCCCATAAATTTACAGAATGTGCAGTAAAGAGTTTTAGGTGTCTGAACATATTTTTGCATGTAATAGCACTCACCAGGGTGATGTCTATTTCTACATACCTTGCACCAAGGTAGAGTAAACTGCTTCAAAGGGATCAGAGCTCCATAAGCCACGTATTAATGAAATAGGGGACATTGCTCCTTATCGTGACCTTCTGACTTGCATCTGATACACCAAATGTATTATCTTTTATATTTTCCCTTGTCCTTGTTCATATCTTCGACCTGTAAAGATAAGCTAGTTAACTGACTCAATATTTGACTCATACCTGAGTTGGATTCTCCCATAGGGGATGACTCTAGTTTCATGGCGATCTCTAGCGCCTCAGCCTGCGAAGCAACCTTCTGCTGCATCAGAGGGACTCTGATGTGTGGTAGGAGGGAAATAATGAACCATTCCTTGTTCTTCTCATCTAGGATCTGAAAACTCAAACGACCTATAAAAGTTTTAAACCTCTGATCAAACTCCCAAATAGGTTTAGCTACTTTCTTCTTAATTTCTTTCAGCTCTGTAATGCATTGTGATTATGACTTGGGTTTCTTGAATTCGGCAATCAACGCAGTCTTAATGACATTCAGTGGTTTCAGATGTGCAACTCCTTGTACGAATTTCATGTACCAACTCAGTGCATGGTCTCTTAGGGTAGTACTAAACTGAGCTCTCTTAACTACTTTGTCAATGACATTCTTAATACTCCATACAACTTCACGTAGAAACCCGTGCTGATCAAGATCTTCAGATCCATCTCCCCTAAAGGTGGGTAACCTCATCTCATCTGCCATAGATCTTCCTAGGTTTCCTGACTGAGTATGTGCTGAACTGCTTGTAACACTACTCTGAGTGATCTGATAACTTTAACTACTTTGGTTACTTAACGCTGCTAAAACAACAGGAGGAGTAATAGTACTTATTTCGGCAATCGACATAGTTCCTGAAGTTTCTGATTCTTCTCAGCGAGGTTCTTCAGTCTTCCCTTCCTCTGCCCTAGCAGACTCTGAATGTTCCTCATTCAGTAACTCTTCTTCTTCTCCACTGTAGAACCCTTCTTCCTGTGCTAGTGGTTCATGATTCTTCTCAAACAAGTTCACCAGAGGAACTTCTCTAAAGGTTCTCCCACTGCGCGTATGTCCAACCTCTGTGTCGCTGTCGCTGTCTGAATTCTTGAAAATTATGTTTTCAATCTGACCCACTACTGTATCTTCAAGATGTTCTTCTCATGCAATAACATCTTGATTTTCAACTTCAAAAAGTGTAAAAATTTTCCTCTCGGTCCCTTAAAGAAATATCTCTCTGCTTGGCTAGATGACTCTACTCTGTCAATAGAAAACTTGGTGATGTACCCTCCAATGGTGCTATCAAACCAGTGATCTACTACTCTTGACATGGCATTATCAACTCTCTCGACCTTCTTGATCAACACCGACGTCCAAACCACAGGCGGTCTAGAACTGATCTCAAACTAGGTATCTGCTAATCTGGCTAACCACTCGTATAACTCTTTATGAATTCCTCTAAAGAAAATCTTGTGTATATCAATAAATATATATCTTCCCAACCAACCTTCTGTGCTAAGATTAGGGTTCTTGTTCTGGGCTTCCACGAAGTCCTTTTCTTGTTCTTCTATCAACTTATGAATCTCTGTGTTCGATGGAAACCACCTTGACATTCCCTCAAAAATATCCCCATCTCGACAACATAACCATTTGTTGGCACAGGGGAAAACCCAAGGTTCAACTCTAATAGTGCACCAACAAGCCCTAACTACTGGCACTTTAGGAAACACCTGTGAAGCAGATGCAGTCTCACTCGAAGTAGCAATAGGGGGTTGCAGGACACATGTGTCTACAACCAGAGGACATGTAAAGTGGATCCAACACAATAATAACACAACATATAGATATCATTTACCAACTTAAAACTACTTCGCATAGTTATATCTCAGATCTAACACAATGATGCAATAAAAGAATAATCAGATGGCAAAAGAACACAACATCAATCACACAAAACAACAATATATATGTGGTTCACCTTCTCCCTAGGGCTACATCCACAGAACTGTGTTTCTTGATATTATAGGAAAACATACAGTTCTATCTGTGCTCTTATCTTGCAAATATCTCTCTTCTTCTCTCTTTCTCTCCCCTCCCTGTGCACCCAACTACAGGGTTGATCTTCACACCTAGATGAAGATCTTACAATACCAGAAGGCTCTCACTCTCATCACTTCTCTCTCTCTCTCAACAATAATCACTCCATCAACAATAATAATCACAACAACAACTCACACAGAATTCCCCAACTCTCAACATGAACCCCTCTTCTCCCATCTAGGTTCTTATTTATACATTACAATATCTCTCGGACATCTTTAGGTCAAAACCTAGGTGTCAAAACCCTAAATACTAAAACCTTACGTGTCTAAAACCCTAGGTCAACTTGACCCACGTTTTCCGGGCTTCGCCAGCTTATCTTTCCTTCTTCCCCGTGAGGTGCTCCAAAGCATCCATTGGTATCTTTTTCCGCTTGCTGAGTTGCCCATGATCCATATTTCTTGCTGATCTGTTCTCCTCTATCTTCTCATCCAACAACTAATTTTCCCTTACTTTGCTTCTTCTTTTCTTCTTCTCTAACCACTTTGACCTGATCTCAGTCAATGTTCCTTCCACGCAGTTCACACTTCGCCTTTTATTCTGTAATCTTTGCTTTCTTCCATAACCAAGGGCCAACAATAATGAAAGAAAGAGGAATGAATTATTTTATATAAGAGTTGTATCTAAACATACTAAGATAGATACATTGTTTGATCCGGGTTCCCAAGTAAACCTGATATCTGAAGCACTTGTCAAAAAGATGGGTCTTGAAACAAAACCACATACAAAGCCTTATCCTCTTGGTTGGGTATGTGATAAATCAAAACTTAATGTCACGAAGCAATGTAGGGTCAGATTTGATATTGCTTCAAAGTTGATTAATGAAGTGGATTTGGATGTTGTATCACTTGATATATGTGGACTACTGATGGGGAGTCCTTATCTTTATGATAGAAAAACAATCTTCTTTCGTCATGAGAAAAAATATCACCTTACTAAAGGGGGAGTGGAATATATTGTTAGAAACCACAACATGAGGGTAAACACAACACTTGTTAGTGCAGGACAAATGAAGAGACTCATAAACACTAATAAGAGATATGTACTCATGGTCGTAAGGGAAAAGGATGTCGGAACATCTGACACTTTCCAAGGATGTGATCCTTCTCATAAGAAAGAATTAATTGATATTGTTTCTAAGTATGATGGTATTTTCCAGGAACCAGATGGATTAACTCCTAAGAGGGAAATCCAACATGAAATACATCTTCAACAAGATTATCCTCTTCCTAAAGTGGGCATGTACAGGATGTCAATTGTAGAGATGACAAAGATAAAAAAGCAGGTACAAGGCTTATTGGATCAAGGGGTCATTAGGCCCAACTCATCTCCTTGTGGTTTTTCGATTGTGATGGTGCCAAAGAAAGATGTCACATGGAAAATTTGTGTCAATTACCGAGCCTTAAATAAAATCACAGTAAATCGATACCCTCTTCCTCATATAGATGATTTATTTGATCAACTAAATAATGTTGTTTATTTCACTAAGTTGGATTTGCGCAGTGGATACCATCAAATCAGGGTTGCAGAACAAGATGCATGGAAAATTGCCTTTAAAACCAAACAAGGATTGTTTGAGTGGTTAGTTATGCCGTTTGCAGGCCATTTCAAGATGATTTTGTGATTGTATATTTAGACGAAATTATTATATTTAGTAGGACTTGGGATGAACATGTAAGGCATGCAAAACAAGTATTGGATACTTTGCAAAGGGAAAATTTGTATGTAAAATTGTCCAAATGTGAATTTGGTAAGACTACACTTGTATACTTAGGTCATATTGTAGGAGGAGGACAATTGAAAATTGATCCTTCCAAGATTGATGTAATTGTAAATTGGATTGAGCCCAAAAGTGTAATCAAAATACAAAGATTCTTAGGTGCAGTCCAGTACTGGAGGAGATTCATTTCAAACTTCTCCTTTATAGCAGCTCCTTTGCATTCCTTAACCAATGTGAAGAACACTTTTTAGTGGGGAGGAAAGCAACAAAAATATTTCGACTCTTTGAAGGAAAATATTAGTACCGCACCAATATTAACACTGCCGAATCTTCAACAAACTTTCAAGGTAGAGACAGATGCCAACAAATACACCATGTGTGCAATATTGATGCAATATCGTAAGCCTATCTGTTACCACTCTGAAACTTTTAACCAAGCTGTTGTTAACTATCCTACGTATGATAAAGAGTTGTATGCAATAGTTCAAAGCGTAAAGAAATGGAAGCACTACTTGTTAGGGAAGGAAACAATCATACATACAGATAATCAACCCTTACAGTATCTCCAAGCAAAAACCAAACTGCAACAATCTCGACATTACAGATGGGTGGGTTTTCTACAACAATTTCATTTGGTAATAAAATACAAAAAGGGTACGAGTAACAAGGTAGCTGATATGATTTCTAGACCTCCTATTGATGCTTCTATTATTTTGAAGAATGCTTCTTTATCTCATGATATCTATGTGGAACATTATGCCGTTGATGAAGATTTTAAAGAAGTATTTGAGAAGCTAACCCATGGTGCACAAGTAGAGAACTATTGTCTGCAGGGAAAACTACTCTATCATCTTGGAAAGCTATGTATTCCTACAAGTGAACCAGTCCATGTAATATGAGAAGCTCACACTTCTCTTGTGTCTGGGCATTTTGGGGTAGGGAAAACTATGGCTCATCTGTAGAGGTTTTGTTACTGGCCTCAGATGAAAGAAATTATAACTAAATATGTAAAGGGGTGTGTGATGTGTTCTACTTGTAAGCCCACTAATAGAAAACCGAGGCTATAATCACCACTTCCTATTCCATCCCATCCATGGGAAAGTATCTCCATGGATTTTGTAGGGGGTTTACCAATGTAGAAAAGGGGTCATGACTATTTGTATGTTGTAGTGGATAGGTTCAGCAAGATGTGTATCTTAATGCCATGTAAAAATAAGATCAATGCTGAGTAGACTGCTAATCTCTTCTTTCAGTATGCTTGGGTTCACTTTGGGTTACCCACATTCATTATCTCAGATCGAGATACTCGATTCCTTGGGGATTTTTTGGACAAGCTTGTGGAGAATGATGGACACCAAGTTGAAGAGGAGCACTACTTTCCATCCACAAACCAACAGAGAGAAAGAGGTTGTTAACTGAACAATGGTACTTTTACTTTGAGGCTACTGCAACAAGCATACCAAGTTATGGGATGAACATATACCTTATGTACATCATGCTTACAATCGAGCCTTACATTCCTCCACTTAGTGTTTTCCTTTTGAGACATGTTTTGGGTATTTGCCTAAGGTTCCTTTGGACTTGATTTATGGGAGAGATGCCAATTCAAATGAAGAAATAAATGAAGACATGGCTCACAAGTTCATTCAGAGGATCCAACATGTACATCAAGCAGTGAGGGAAAAATTTGAGAAAAGTCAAGCACAATATAAAGATTGGCATGATAAACACAAGGTCGATCATTGGTTCCAGATTGGAGACCAGGTATGACTTCACATCAGCAAGGAGAGATTGAAGGGTGAAGGCAAGAAAATCAAGCCCATCCGTTATGGACCCTTCACTATTTTGGAGAAAAGTGGTACCAATGCTTTTCGTCTAGACATTCCACCTTATATGCAGATCTACTCAGTTGTAAATGTGGAGAACTTGAAACTTTTTGAGCCTCCCATGATCATGGATCAGGGTGAGGAAGTTTCAATACCTCCAGTTGATGAGTTTTCTCCTGAGTACTTGGATGAGTTAAAGGAAGATATCATCTTGGACAAAAGGACGAGGACTTCACGCATGGGTGATGTTGATTATATTCGAGTAGGCTTAAAGGGTACACATCCAAGCAAGGCAAATTGGGTTGAGAACGAGAAGGTGAGGGAACTCTTCCCTCACTTATATGTTGATTGATGAAATCTTTTGGTGGTCCAAAAATCTCTCAATGGGAAGTCATGATCCAAAAAGGATCCAGAGAAGACTAAGGACAACTCAGAATTCATGGAAACAACTAAGGAAGCTCATAATGGCCTCAACAGATAGAGAAAGGGAAAACATTAAAAGTCCTCAAAACTTAGTGAAATTGGCATCATCGCGAAGAGTGTGTCACAATATTTCCAACAACATAAACGACTCGTCAAACAGAGTTACGGATCAAAAGATATTCATGGTCAAAGTTTTGGTCAACCTAGTCCAGTGAGTAAGGATGAGTCAGAATCCGTACTGCTGACGTCAACATTAGTACGAATGATGTCAACATTCATACAATGTACATGGCACATGCATAGGCTACCATGTGTCACTCATTTTTGGCATCTTCAGGTCAACATGTGGATCAATGAGGAGGTTCCACGTGGCAGTCCATACAACCAAGTGGTAGGCCGTACGGGACGTGGCATCCATACCATATGTGGCAAGTTGACATGGCGGTAGGTGACGTGGAAGGGTGACTATACAGGTGAATGATGTGGGCCAATTTTTGGCTTCCATGTGGCCCAGTCATGCACTGCCCCATGGCAATGGGAAAATTCCCAATGAGGGCCCGTAACCGAAATTTCAAAAATAAAAAGGGCGGCCTGCCAAATCTGGAGGAGGTCCCACCAAATCTAGAGGAGGTCCCGCCAAATCTTCTGTTATCATCCAAATCTGACAAATCTAAACTATACTCCAAACTTGGCAGTGGTTTAAACCATATATATATATGTTGTTGTAACTACAATCCCAAAAGGGGAGGCCCACAGGCTCGACCCCAGGACCTCCCCCAACCAAACGCCTTACATAGCATCTACCAACCGTTGAGCCAAACGACTCCGTTGGTTAGTCCACCCGAATTTTAATTTAAATGCTGCTTTTTCCAGCATATGGAAAAGAGGGGGGCGCTTGACGGTACGACTGAGCATGTTTTATGAGGTGAGTATAGTGAATTAATTGCAGGTTGTAGGCACAAAAACTGAGACGAGATTTATCATGGGGCTGGGAGTGCCAGAGTTGGATTGAGGCGTGGAGACAATCATTTTTCGGTAATTCGATGCCATAAATTCAATGGTGCTATCTGTTTTCTGATCTGAGCAAAGCATCTGCAACTTAATTCTAGAATGAGGTATACCTATGTATTTTGCCAAATTATTTTGTTGAGTTAATAAAAAGGCCTACTCATTTGAGAGCAGGACCCAGAGATGTAGTCCACTAGGGAGAAATTTCGTTATCAAGTTGTTGTGTTCAGATTTGATGCTTATGTCTCTTCATTATTGAGCTTTTCCTTCTTTATTGTGCACTTTCATTTATGCTCATTTAATACAATTATTTATAAGTCACATCTATGAAAAGATCCCATATTAGTATCAATCACATATTTTCCATAGGGTCAACCCCATTCATTGTGACATTGTACCTTCAAGCTTCTATAAAGGTGTCGTTTACATATGGTAGAGCTTACCTCTTCATCAGTGTCCTTGTTAGCACTTTCCTAGCCATTTTGGCACCCATGCTGCAATTTTTGGTAGGCTCGGAAGCCCTGTTTAGTCCCGCCATGACTTTGTGTCGAAGCTTCATATATTCTTCTCATCTATTGCTGGCCATTTACATGTGGGGTCTCCAAAAATTTAGTGTGTTGAGTTGTACTTTCATTACATATTGACCACTCGTGCTTTTTGGGCCTAATTCCAGCTTCAACTTGTTGTTATATAGATCATTGTATATGCATTCTCGAAAAGTTACCAGCTTTTTAATACTAGCCCTTGCAACTTGAAAACTATATCCTCGGAAGAAACTTTCCCCTGAGTGTCCATATCTTACACATGATTTCTGTAACACCCTGTTTCCCCCAGTCTGTAAAAATAACCATACTGGCCAAGTATTGTGGCAAACTCAGAAATGTGAATGTGTGATGTGAATGGACCTTGTGAAAAAGGTTGATGAATGT
>ML836787.1:26618-46551 GCA_009831015.1 Picea engelmannii | reverse complement strand
CAAATTCTTTCTTTTATAATTCCATAAATGTTTGATATTTTCTTATCCTTCTCAAGTAGCAAACAAATGAATGTTTAAAAGACTATCTAGTTATATAACCCAATCTAGTCCAATTATTGAAGTCAATAATTAAGTGAAAATTTACTACCTAGTATCTTTCCACTTCAATTAATAAGCATAAGCGGATACCATTTTTCAAAAAAGAATTACAACCTATATAAAAATGGAAAATGGAGTGAGCTCTTTGAGAATCCCCTCGATGTTAATTTTTTCCCCTTGTGACGAAAAAGCAATCAACATATGGTTGGTAAATTAAGGTTCTTCATCTTTGAAACCATTTTATTGATCTAAAATTCACCCATAATAATATAAATATATAAATATTGTTGTCTTAAATATATTTAATACATTTTTTAATATTTAAATTAAATCAAATCAAATTATATTCCATTCTCATGTTTGTTGTCACGATATTTGGTTTGTTTCTTGTGGAAATATTATTATAATATAATAAATAAATGTTTTATTTTTTTATTTTTTTATGAAATCATTAATTATAAATCAAGTCAATGTTTTTATAAGCAATGATTTATGCATTCATAAGTTTTAATTTTGATTTCAAAATATATAATTTAATGTTTTTATAAGTAATGGTTTATGCATTTATAAGTTTTAATTTTGATTTCAAAATATATAATTTAATGAAAAAAATATACATCTTTCCACAACATATAAAGACAGTTAAAATAAAAATTGTCAAAACTTGATTGATTTAAAAAACATATATTAAATATCCAAGCATCATGAGTCAATATCTCAAATTTAATACATTTTTCAACTTAGTCCTTTTGCATTTTAACCCCAAGTTGTCAACGTCTCCTCTTGAGTTTTAAGGGATTTAAAAAGGTTCTTAAGACCAAAACTCCATATTGCTTGTACTGAATCCAAATTCGAAAAAACTTAAATCAACTTATTTGTATGTCTTTAAATGATTTTATCACATGCAAGCCTTTCATTAAGTGTATTTCTCCAAATTTCTCTATCTTATTACTTGAAAGCATGTCGCTATATACATATGTTCATCTAATTTTACACACTAAAATATGTTGCACAAATAATTAT
The DNA here is from genome assembly GCA_009831015.1 of Picea engelmannii. Taxonomy (NCBI): domain Eukaryota; kingdom Viridiplantae; phylum Streptophyta; class Pinopsida; order Pinales; family Pinaceae; genus Picea; species Picea engelmannii. Next base: position 45,429 of record ML836787.1, on the reverse strand, counting down.
ATGTCCTCATACGATAGGCATACTCACTCATTTCAAAATAATTGTAAGCCCCCTAACATCAAATCTATCAACATACCAAAGGAATATAAGCATAAGGCCTCGAGCCTATGCACCATTTTTTAATTATTTATATAATTACAAAGGGGCCTCTTTTTTCCATAGTACGGTTGTTTTGTATCATAAAAAATTGTTGGGGCCAAACATGTATAACATTCGACATTGAACGAAAAGAAAAAGTAAATCCATAAAAATACAAAAAAGAAAATAAAACAGTGTATTGAAGTTTTCAAGTATACTTTACAAATTGATTTAACAAAAATACAATTTGACAAAATATACTAATAATAACATAAAATTAAGGATTGAAACAAGGATAATTCATAGAGCCTGTTAGCATTGAGAATCATCCTCGGATTGCAAGAGGATAAGCCCACTACCCATGAAAAGGTTTGTGAATGTAAATTAATGATTAAGGGTCAAATGGACACAACTCAGCCTAAGAATGCTTTAACACAAAAATCGGGACTAGCATGCATAAGCAAATGAGGTTTTGATTAACTTCAGTCAATGGTTTAAGGATAAAGGTGAATAGAAGGAAGATGTAGTGAGGAAGGTGGGTAGGTCTGCTATAAGCATCAGGCCTTCAAGCAGCTAGGAGAAGAAAAACTCAGTCACAAGAACTTCTTGAACTTAAAGTCTAAAACACTGAAAAAAAACATTCGTAGCAACATTATAATCAAACCTCCATTATAACACAACCACAACATCTCATATGGATCATCCAATCATGAGAATTTCAGAATAAGAGGAAACAAGATGATGGAAGGAAAATGACTTCTATTAATGAAAATGTCTCAAGTCTCATACATAACCAGAGAACAACTCTGTTTGGTCCAAATATTACAAAAAGGGAGCTTTGTTCAACCATCTGACCGTCTCATATCATTCATCTGATGTATTTATAATCAAAACAATAGACAACAACGAATGACATGTCTTGTTGCTTGGGAACATCTTCTCCAATGATGTGTGTCATCTCTTGTCTATCCTCGTGTGTATTCTTTTTTCACGCCTTTTCTCCCCTTCCGGAAGGTTCTCCACCAATCTTGTTCCTTCTATCAGAAGGAAACTCGGGTCAGTCTGGGCCTACAGGAAAAACTGCCCTTTGTGGTACTTTGGGCTGACAGTTTTTTGTCTCCTCGGCGAGACCCTCCATGCTTCCATTTAAGGGGGTAGTCGATTGTTCAACCACCAATTCTTCTTTCATTAACTGATTTCTCCTTGGGATAAGGATGAGGCTTATTATTTCAGCAAGGAGAGATCTGAGTCATTTTAACATAATGAACCCTCTCCACAACTTCCTCACTCTTTCCTCTAGTGATAGACTGGTCACGGTCTGCTAGCGTTCTTATCCTCTTTGTGACTTTCCTAACGCCTAGATGTGTTTCCACGCACTGCTCTCGGATTGGACCCTATATAAGCACATGATTGCAAAAGTTGTTAAGGGCGGTTTGGATCCACATCGCTCTGATTCCTAGAATCCACCACCAACTGCCACGTACCTCTCTAGCTATACGATCGTTTTGATTGTGGGACCGCTCTAGAATTTTAACGTTCGAGCATGTTTTTTCCCCGCAATGAAGTGTGTTCATCGATCTTGTTGCAATCTGTGATCTAGGTAACCCTTCTATTTTAGCGCCCCTGCTAAATTTTTATCCGTTTTCCATATTAGAACTTCCCTAGCGATATTTAGTGATGGCGCAAATTTCTTAGAGCTTGGGATCTTTTGAACACGGAGCATGAATACCTCCCGAAGTGACATGGTAGTCTCTCATCGCTTCGGCACTTCGAAGTTCGAGAGATTTTGAACACAAAGTGTATATAACTCCCGGAGTGTCGAACTCACCAAGCGATTAGCATGTGATTATCACTAATTAAACCTGGATTAAGTCGCTTTTATCTAAATATTTTGGGACTTCGGGGCTCCGGGTTTTGGAGAACTGTGCTTGATCTGAATGGAAAACTCCTAGAGTGACAATGTTGTTGAGTGACGTGGTGGTCTGAAATGAATGCAATGCGTCCTCGGTGGATAAGTGCCATGTGATGATTTTAAAACCATCCGTGGAGTGGAAGGGCCCGAAGCGATGTGGTAGCTTGACGTCACTTCGAGACTTTGGTACTTCGGGCTGGTCTTTAATCCTTGCACGATTTTGAAACTCCGAATGCACGAGAGTCGTCAATCTAAATGGTACATGGGATCTCCACCATTGAAAAGTGAATCTATTTGTTTCTTTGTATTTCAAGCCTGAAATGGACTGCTCTGAATGCTGCATTTTGCTCATGGTTTTTTCCTTGTGCATACAACACACTTGACCGACCTGTTGTAATCTCAATTAAAGGTAGACAAGATGACTAGTAATTCGAACCAAATCACGATGTGCGTTTATCCTTCAATAAAGATAGAAAAACTTTGTGCAAATAATCAGTCAAGCAAGACAATAAGGAAAAACAATTCATTGAACAAAAGGAAAACTGACTTTATCAACCATAAGAGGAAAAACCTACAGGAAGGTATGTGGAAAAGAGAGAGACAGGGAAGAGGTGTAGACTTAGGTCTTAACAATAACTACATATGACCCATGACAAATCCATGTGATAACAGAGTCCACGTAAGTCTCCCTACTTCCATATTCGCTGGAAATAGTAGGATCATATGGAAGGCTAGAATCAATAGATCATTCAAGCAATCCAAGAGTAAGAAGAAGGTTCACATCGATCAAGCTTAGCACAAGCATGTTCAACGACATCTAGGGAGGTGATGAACTTCAAATGCTTCCCACACATAACCAATAGAGTAAGTCATGTTGCATTCTCCCACTCCCACAAGATGAGCAAATGTTTCCCAACCTCAAGGTTGAACAAGATTTCTTAGCCTTGACATATTTTTCCTTGAAGCCCTTCTTTCAATTTTCCCAAGCTAAGGACAAGTAACCCAGATTTTCATGGGCCTCTACCTCCTTCTTAAATTGTTGTAGACACTTCTTTATCTCGCATATCTCCCTAAAGACACAACAATGATCCATGGACCCTTTCGTGCTAGAGTTGACAGACTCCTCGGAATCCCAACATTCAGGAATGTCACTCAAGTTAAGGATCTCTACCAAAATGCAAATATCTAGTCTAAACCCCTTAAAATAAGAATGATCGAGCACCTGCCAAAGTGTCCCTGTAAACCGAATTTTGTCATTGATTTTTAAATTAGAAATGAAAAGCATTAACCCTATGTAAGGTCATCGAGGCTCACATGTATGGAGATCAATTTCCATTACACTAGTAATAAAAAATTCCACCAGATCATAATTGATCCAGATTGGATCATTATATTATTTTTCATTTATCTCACTACTTTTTGGGTGGAAAATTTGGAGGAATCATCTTGCAGGGCCATTTCGGCAAGTCGGTCCAAATTTGGAAATTTGGGTCCAAAAAATAGTCAAAAATCTTCTGGAGCCATTTTGAGGCATCAAATGACATCGATACCTTTCCAATGGTGCAGACCGTTCATCAATCGGATTTCGTATTAGAAATTCATGCCTCTCACAAGTTGACCTACCATATTGATCACCATGGTGTGAGTGGATGTCACGTCAACCTCCATTACTTAGACATGTGGGGCTAGCCACTAGATGGATATCGAGCTATGTTAAAAACCAAGCCACTAGGAGGAGAGGGGATTCAATTCTCTTGCATTTTATCATGTTCCATAACTGAGAAGAACATTTGAGAGTAGTATTATGTGACCATAACAGAGGGGGGGAGATTTTGTAGCAGCAATACAGGCCACAGTTCAAAGGAAAATCCACATAGAGTATCTCTTTCTTTTTACTTGCATCATTTTTATACCAGAGAAAAGAGTGCAAAGAAGCCTCGCGTTCTAGCTGGGTTTTCTCCTATATTGGGTTTCCTAGGTCATATTTTGTGTTTATTTGTAGATGGTGTGAATGTGTTTTATTGTTCTCTATTTTCTGCATTTTATCTATTTTATCAGTAACTAAATATTCTGGAGATGTAAAGGAAATTAACCTTCATAATAAAGATTTTAGTATTTTATTACATTTGTTGTGACAAACTATTCCAGTGGAATATACATGGCAGATTACAAATCAATAATGAGGCAGAGGAGGAGGAATGTTGAGGGAATTTATTACCTTTGCTCATCCTCATGCATGTAAAGTGACAAGTGGAGGGGGTGGGGACATCCCTTCTTAAAACCTTTGATAATCCCTTTCCTTAGCTTATTAATAATGGGAAGGGTCTAGTTGACACATTATCCCCTATGAAACCACTTAACAACAATTCCCCTTTCTTTCATGTGACCCCCACATTTTCATTACAATGCACATTTATAATAAGAGACCACTTGACCTTGTAGAACGATAATCACCAAAAGATTTAGATCAAGGTGATAGTTCTCTAAATAATTATAGTAATTCTTGGCTCTAGGGGAGACTCTCCAATGAAAACAATTCATTATTACTATCGAATCACTAATGATTATGGCTTCGAGGAATCCCTAATAATTTAACACTTTGATTTGTTCATAAGAGGCAAGTGATTATGATTCATTATTAGTAATGATTCCTAATTGCCAAGTCAATTCAATTTCCTTTTGTCCTTTTGGATTAAATATGATCCCCCTCACATTCCCACCCAATGGGAACTTATTACAAGAAAACAAGGTTCAAATTTTGTGGACACCATGCTTTCCATTCTCTAATGTCATGAAAAAAAATGCATAAATATTAAAATTGAGAATTAAGAAATAAAAAAAAATTGTGCGTGCGCATGCACACAAACATTGTTAAAACTAGATACACACACACACACACACACACACACATTGCTAAAACTAGATATCCACACTTATTGGAATTACAATTTGCTAAAACTAGATATGCACACTTATTGGAATTACAATTTGATAAAACTAAATTTGCAACTTTTCATTTTGTTGACGGGTCTAAATTTTCCTGACAACAATGAGGATTACACCCCGATACACGGTCCCAACTAGACTATGCACTGTTTGGATTAGGAGTCCCATCCAGAATTTGGCTCGACTTCCATTGATATTGGTTTTAGGGTTTTGGCCAGTTACAGACCGATTTACCGATGAGGTTGGATGATGAGTGGATATGTAATGAAAAGATGTAGATGAAGACTATGTATGAAATGCAAACTAATCTATTCCTAATCTACTTTAACCTATCCTAGCTAGGAGTAAACTGAAGTAACCAATGAGTTGAAAATGAAACCAAATCCTGTGTAAACTCTTACACAAATAGTTCGAATAGAATTGCAGAATCAGAAACAAGCATGTACACATACATATAACCATATTAGTCCAAATTGCAACAATGCACACATTAACAACTCAAAATATCATGGCATAAGAATATTTGAAGAAACACTTAAAATTGTAGAATATCACATATTACATAAGAATTAATCCATAAACAAACTAACATTCTTACAATCCATATGAACATCATTCATCTTCACTTGAAATAATTCACCGCTTGGATTTGCTTCACACACAAAAGAATTCCTTCTTCAAAAGTTGGCCCTGAGGGCTTCTCCTTATTAGCAGTTTCAGCAATAATACATGAAAACTCCAAAACAACTCTTCAATTTTAGTTCACATTGTGTTCCAAAATAGTTCAGAAATAGACAATGTTTGAAGAGTCAAAAGCCCCTCTCAAATGGGCTTCTATTCCTCTTTATACGAATTTTAGCAACTCATATATGACTCTTCGTCTTCTTTGTGAAGAAGTGGTTACAAAAATGATTCAACTTCTTATTCCAAGTGACAAGTGTACAAATAAGACGAAATTGAGGTTGGTTAAGAAAAAGACAAAATGAAAGGCAGGTATTTTGTCTTTCTCCATGGATTTATGTTCCTGAGATATGTTTTCCAAACTTCCAGTTGTTCATATAGGGATCCAATCCTTCTGTAAATCAGTTGCTCCAAAGTCGCATTATTTAGAGCAACATTATCTTCTAGAGTACTCGTGTCCTTAACCAGTGTTGTCATGAAGGCCCGTATCATGGTATGCAGCTTAACTGGTTGTAACAAGTGTTGATCTATGAGGTCTGTGGAGACGGTGGTGGTGGCTTCAACTATTGCCCTTCTTTGATTTGTATTGTTGTGTACCTTGTCTACCAGTTCTTCTGACACCAGGTTCTTCCCGAGTTCATCTAGCTTTGGCAATCAGTTGTTTTTTTATCAATTCTCGTGCTGCTTTATGGATCCTTGAGCATACCGCCATAGATTTGGTGACTCCCTTATCAGTGTTATGTCCTATATGTTCAAAATGATCCAATGCATATAAATATTTCTTTTTGTCCATTTTTTACAGTCGGTATAACTCAGGCGGTGCATCTAGATTTTCCTCTATCCATCTGTCTATGTCAGTTATGCCTTTGCGAATGATGTTATATAGTGTCATCTTCACCTATATTCAGTTGTTTTGATCAATGATTATTGCAGCTACAATTTGGAAGAGCTGCAAGTGAGCGTACATTTCAATGATGGCTCCTTCCAATTCATTCCTGACTTTCTCAGCGTTGATTTTGAAGCTTTGAAGGATTCTTTTATCAATCTTGACCTACTGAAGTTTTTCTTCCATCTCTTTGATCCTTGCCTCTTTCTCTTTATTTTTCTGGCACAATCTTTGTATGTTGTCTACATTGGCATTCATAAACATAGATCAGGTCGTAGTTGTTGCTACGAGATCTTCTCTAACATCTCCCATTACATGAACATGGATGATAACCGAGATAGGTTCTCCTTCTGCTACTAGAACTTTCTTCACTTTCTCCTGTACAATCCTGCATATCTTTCTCTCATACGTGAAGCTTCTTAGGTCCAGTACTTTGCTCGATTAAAATGGATCCCAGATCCCAAGTCCTAATCCATTTCCCGATAGATCAGTTTCTGAACTAATGGTAGATGTTTATGAAATGTATGTTTCCATGGGATGTGTGTCCCTCCCTCTGTATTATGTGTCTTTCCACTTCCTTTCTTCTTCAGTAGCTTTGTTGGCTTCCTCTTTAGCTTTCTTTTCCGCTTGTTCTACTGCTACTTTTGCTACTTGTTCCTTTCGTTTGGTCTCTTGCTCTGTTGCATCTTTTTCTTCTGCTTTAGCTTTATCTTTGGCCTTGTCAACCTCAATATTCTACTTCTTCTTTGCCACATCGATATTATTTTTTAATACTTTCTCTTTGTCTCTCCTCTTTTTATCAATCGATACTTCTTCTTCTTCTTCTTCTGCAGATCCTGAGTGTGTTGAGATGGAAATGGGGGAAGATTGCTCAGCTTCTTCGTGCTTTGCCTTCTTCTTGGCTTCTTCTCTCACATTCTCTTCATTTGTGATCCTTCCTCTTGGTCGGCCACACATGTTGAATATGAATTCATCATACGTCTGAGTGTTCTGGAATACTTCCTCCTTCCAAATATCTGTGGTATACTCCCAAGGTAGACCAATATGGTTGAAATGCTCTCTAACAATTTTTTTGGATCATGCCTCTTGTATCTCTCTTCCCTGAAGTGATAGGATAGCAGGGTGTTTACCTCTGCTTGGGCCTGCTTAGTGTTTTCGAAGAAATAATTGCCCACATACAATGGAAGTGGAGGCCAAATTTTTTTCTTTAGTCATTATAACATCCCCCCAACTCTATGTATGATGGTATGATACGCCACTTCTTGGAGTGAAAGATTGTCAAGCACAAATCGGGGAAGCAAATGGGGTGGTTTCAGTGCACCATATATTCTTATATAAGTATCATGCTCCATGAGGTACCAATCCATGATTCTCCTTATAATTGTCATGGATTTGTTGGTCATGCATGGAGGAGTGGTGCAAAATATGAACTCGTATAATGGAGCCAGAAAATGCTTTCATATCCTTTGATACTCCATACGATATTTGTGTTCCCAGAGAGTTTTATAATATATATATATATATATATATGAATTGCAAGGTCGGATGGTAGCCAACTCCACCCCATATCAGGGTACTTGTGAGCTATTCACATGATGTTAAGGAGGTACGAGGATATATGGAAGCTCGAGAATGTTTCGAGTTGGTCTTGCTTCACCGCAAATATAGATGTCGTGAGGTTCTCGGATAATATATATTCCCAATTGAATGATGTCCATGCATCTGTGCAGTAATATATTAGGGGCATATAGGATAGGGAGAATTGTGTTGCATTAGGTTCCCCATACAATCTACACAACATGGCTACCAAGTATTGGTAGGGTCTTCTTAAGGCACTCGTGTGGTATCCACTTTTAGGTCTGTACTTAAATTGTTTATCTACCCTATACCACTTGGGGAACATGTCCTTAGGTGTTTACTCAAACTCATTGAGAAGTTTATTATCCATCCTTTTGATTCCCTTCTCAATATGATAGCGCTTGGCCAAAAACTTGGGTATAAATGAAGCTATGGGTTCCTTCCTTGCATTGCAGATGTATCTATTTCTTACATCAGTGTTCTTCGTAATTGTAACATCCCCAGCCATCAATAGGCCTAGCAATGCCACTACTCAGCTCTGACTTATCTGTGATACCAAACTGTAGCATCCCTGGCCTTCCACAGAGACCGGGAAATGCCACTACTATGGAATATTCACATATAAATATAATATGCATTAAATCAAATTAGCACATTTTAACATAGAGTTAATGTTACCATTCACATTTAAATAGAATTAACAACAATTCATACATGCAACGGAACACATGTTAAAATTCCAACATTATGCATAACATAAAATTAAGCAGATAAATTATACTTATCTTTCAACTGGAATAACACCACCAACTGCGTGTAGACCTTCCACGAACCTCCCAGGCATAGACCGCGTTGCTCATCACTCTCAGTAGTAGGTCACCCCCGAGTTGGGACTAAGCTCCACTGGGCAAGGGAATCTTAGGCTAGGCAAGGTCAATAGGAAGACACGCAGTTTATGAGGATGGATTCTCTCCCAGGAGCCACTTATGCCCACTACTCACAGACTCTCATTCCCCACATGCATGTCCCACCCCAAGAGTATACACCTTCACTGTCACACCGGACAATCCTTTGAATGCTAAGCCTCCCTTGCCTTGGGCTTCAGCAACAGGCCGAACCGGAATTCTTTGATCTCTATGGAAGCTACAAGACCCCTTCTAGGAATTATCATTTCCTCTGTGCAATCTCTCACCTAGAGAGAGTCGCTCATAGGCCTGACAACCTACTTCTTCAACCACAACCGCCTCTCTCACCTGGAGAGAGTGTTGCACACAGGCCTGACAACCTGCTTCTTCAACCACAACCACCTCTCTCACCTGGAGAGAGTGTTGCACACAGGCCTGACAACCTGCTTCTTCAACTCCGTTCTAGCATAAGGAGGACAACTGCAAATCTCAACAAGGAACATATGATGGTAACAAGCCACACTCAGCCAAGGAACTGCATGGCCACAACATCCCACAATTATAACACACAAGACATAGACATTTATGCAATGTTCAGGCTTCACAGAAGACACGGCTCAGTCCATGATTTTTCCACTGGTTTCAGGGTGCCTGACAAGGAATCAATGCAGAGTTCGGTCATAGAACAAATAGGAGAGACGACAGATCAGACCACGGGTTTTCCCACTGAGTTCAGGATGCGTGACCAGGAAACAATGCAGAGGTCAATCACAGAGGTTTCGAGTTCTGAATCCCGGATGGAAGAATGGATAGAACAAACCACCTTCCCGTGAGGGTTTCCTTCGTTGTGCACGGGTATGCAAATGCAGACGCAAAGGCAAAATTGGTTCAGACGTCCCCCGATCCCAGCGAACTCAGAAAGAGGATGACAGAATGGGAAGTGAACCCAATAGCACTGGCTTTCCCAGCTATAACTCCATGTGCCCAGGTTGACACCCGTCTTCCTACAATCGCATACACTCCACTTAGTATACGTTCATTTTCCAAGAACTTAGGACAACGCTCAACATGTCCACCTTAGCCTTCAAGAATTAATATTAAAATATTGTTCCTTTAGAGGTAAGCCCCCTAGATTATCCCCTAGGCACAAACACTTAGCCCCCTCCCTTGCCCATCCTTGTGGAAGCTTAGTCCCCCATCACTCTTTCTTTGTGATCGTTCTACATGTAGTGATGTGTATATTTTTATTAACGATTTTTCATAATTACATATACAAAACAGGCTCCTGGCCTTATCATCCTAGGCTCTCTAGCCTAATCACCACATAAGCCTCCTAGCTTATTATCACTCGGCTTACCAACCTATCAAATATGTTTACAATTCATAATTACAAATGGGGCTCTATCGGGGGATATTACAATTCCCTCCCCTTAGTTTTGCAATGTCCTCAGTACAACTTGTTTATACATATATAATTCAAAAATTCTTCAAAAGCTCCAAGCTTTAGCTATTGGAAGCCCATTATCCACCTAGTGCTTTACTTTCAAGTACCAATTATGGTATCCATACTGCAACTGAAACTCAATTGCTCTATTCCTTAGAGTTTCTTTAGGAAAGCATTCAGCTTATTGTTCCTTGTTACATGCTTCAATTAAACCTCATTGAAAGCACCGAATGGTTGTAGATCCACAATGTTCCATCCATTGATAAACTCTCAGCAATGTTATGACTCCACAGACGTAAACACTCTTCTTGTACACCTATTCATTCGGAAGCCACATTAGAACATAGATGCAATATATATACATGCAATTCTAATAACATTATAACTTGTATATGAATTACAAGATACATAACATACAATGAATAAAGAATTGATACTTATATTTTGATTGAGAAGACTTCCATATCAACATGGTCTAGTCCAAGGTACCAAACCTCAACAACACTCCAACCATCCAAACCCCAACAACACTCCAACCATCGGTCTCTCATTCCCCACATGCCTGTCCCACCCCAGGAGTGTACACCTTCACTGTCACACAGTCCATCGGCTGCTACACCTCCCTTTCCTTGGGCTTCAGCAACAAGCCGGACCGGAAGTCTCAGATCATCGTGGCTAGAGGAGTTCCAACTGCCCTCAGAGGTCTCCAATCAACATCTTCCCGAGCTACTCTTTGTAGTCAACATTCTAACTTTTATCAACATCATCTCATTTGCATCACCCACATGCAGTTATCATGAGAAAACATAAAAGAATTCATTTAGGAAATCCAACTTAGTTCAAAAGGGAATTCAACTTTTCCCCCCAAAACATGAAATTCTATTTCATAATTCATCTTGGTTGTTGCCATATTATGAATGCAACCATCCTTGTGATTTTCCATAGGCACCAAACTGCATACCATTTTCTTGCAAGACTTCATCTTCCATACTGCCAACAATTTGTCAGTATTTCCTGTACATCATAATTCAATTGCAATATGTACAAAATCTTATGCAGTGGTCTTAGAATTTTCTGCACTTAGCAATTCAATCACAATTAACCAACAATTACTAAACTAAAACGACTCGTCATTCTATGCATATGCATGTTCACAGTAATATCTGTAAGTTCATTACTTCTTTTTCTAAACAAGAAAATTTATTGTAGTCAATGCTCATGTGACTACTTGACTTGCAACTTTTTTATTGAAATGTCTAACACCTCCCTAAAATGTCCTCAACTTCATGAGTTAACAACATTTCAGTTGTTAGTAACAATTATTTGCATGCAATAATATATATGCATGTACTTACAAAACAAATTCAATCATTGCATTTAGTATACAATTCTATCACTTACTATGCATGAGTGCAATTCTCAATGCATTCTTATTCAGTGCACCATGCATTGAATTACATAATGATATTTATCTCAGTCATGTATCTCACCATCCATTAGTTGGAATTTTGGCCAATGTGTTGACACATTCTCCACACACTTCCTATTGTCTTTCCAATTAATTGGATGCCTTCCTTTTCGACCCGAACACTACACCAAGAATATAATTTTGTGGTGTTCATTAGTGTTAGCAAAAAGGTTGTAGCCCAAGTTTTATTTAAAAGTAGGAATCTTTTAGTACCTGTGTGGCTCATAACCTTTCCATATCCAACCAGGTCCTGGTCTCATACATAACTAGCTTACTGGCATTTATTCCTATAACCAGTTCTTATCTTTAATTCTTTGGTTATTACCCCATATCCAAATTAACGTGACATTCTACTATGTCATTGTGTGCATTCAGAAGCTAAAAAGCTTTGAATTAATACAGGCCTCCAGCCTTTACCACATCTAGTGGTATGCATTCAATAATATAATCATGTGATTTTATAAAATAACTCTGGCTGAGGAAATTCTTACCAAAACTTCCTTTCAACAATTATGCAAAAAGAGTAATAAAAACTCATACCTGCATGACTGCCATTAATAAATTTTTATACTACCTGAATATTTGATGGCAGTAGAACCTTTCATGCTTCTTTTATCAAACTTATAACCAACACTTCAGCCCTTTGTTTCTTCCTTCCCTATGCAACAACATCACCAACAACACTTGCAAACATGCAAGCATTCTTTTCGTTGGTTGACCCAACAAGCCATAACATACTTGCTGCCACAAAAATTGCAGCAACTTCTTTCTCCCTATAAAACTTTTTCTTGTTAATCCCAAAAGTATTCAATTCTTCCTGGATTCCTGAATCTTCTTATGCTCCCACTGTGATCACTGTGCATGATTATTCCTGCCCTAAGCACTTTCGACACAGTGCCCCCACCTCAGCAGGGTCTGCTAACCTCCCAGTCAATGGATCTTCAACTCTTGGAGTTGGGGCAGCTCTTCGAGTCCCTATAAGAACCTCCACGAAACAAATCCACAGGCCTTGTGTGAAACCTCACCCACGAGAACTAGCGACGGGCGCAAGCTTCCTCTACATGACCACTAGCTATGACCACATTCCTATCCAAAAGGCGTTTCGGGATTTCACGTACCGGGTGTTTTGATATGAGTCACCCTCAACTCTCTCTATCCCCGAAATATGAAATAAGATTCTAGCACGTGCTAGCTCTTCTCTTAACTTCCACCGGCGTGACCTCTAGCTATGACCTGGGGCCCATCTTTCGAGTGCTACGGGACTTTACCCTTTGCGAACTTCGAGGATTATCTCTCCTCCTTTCTCCTGAGGTCTGAACTTCTGAACCCCGTTCACCTCAAATCAACAGTCCATATTTTTCTGGGTTCGATGGTCCAGATCAATTCCTCGTGAATCGGCAATTCACGTTTCAGGGTTTCAAAAAATAGTTCCCCTCTTTTCTTTCGATCTCTAGTTTTCTGAAATCCACATGAGTCTGATCCAACAACTCACAGTTCCTCATAATCCAACAGTGTGGATCCTTTCTCGTGAATCGGGACTTTGCGGTTTGCGAAATCAGAAAATAGTTCTCTTCCCCTTTCCAACTTCCGACTTCACGAAATTCAAGTGCGTCGGTTCAACAGCTCACATTCATCGTGATTCAATGGTCTAGATCTCTCCTCGTGAATCAGATGTTCGCATTTCAGTATTTTCAAGAGAAACTTCCTCTGTTCTCCCAACTCTCGATTTTTTATTTCCCGATGAAAGGAATCAATGGTTCGATCTTCCTTGAGATCAACGGTTTTCTACCTCTTCTGAGATTTCGAGTGTTGAATGACTCCCAGCGTTATCCTCCTCGCAGTTTCTTTTGATCTAACGACGCACGGCTATCGATGCTTCTCCCTCCAAGGATTCCTACCGTTCGTTCAGGTTCTCAATGACTTATTGACAAATATATTGGCGTCAATTATTCTGGACTTGAATTCCTCCCTAACTTGAAGGATTTCGAATATTTTGAAGGCTTCGATGGTGTTTTCCATCCCGAGCTTTTGTTAATGAAATTTTAACTTCACCCTGGCACCCACTTGCGCTCTGCGTGTGAACTTGCATTGTTTCTCCCTGAGATTTTAAATTACTCAGTCTCAAAGGGACTCGGCCCTTCTGCGTCTTCCAAAAGACTTCCTGGTTCTCTCTTGGCACACTCTACGCTCGTCTTCTTGATCCCTTCGAACATAAAACAAGTTCCCTCTATACACACTCCTTGCGCTTGATATGCACACTCTGCATACAAAAGTTCTACGCTATCTCTTCTGAGCTTCGAGTCGAAAAAGACTCTCTCACGTGCACTCCTTGCACTCAGTATGCACTCCTTCCATATCTTATAGAAGAGAACACTTGAAACTTATTCAATTTATTCGCAAACTCATTCACTTACCAAGAACATCATACGTTCACAAAACACATAATAACAGTAAACTATGAAACAGTATCAACATTGTACAATTGGATCAATTTTCTCTGTTCTATTCATTTCAGAAAGAAAAAAAAAAAACATGATTACAACTCATGTCTTTCACAAACACATTACAATGAAAATTCATCTAAAGACCAATAAGTCTCTCTCTCGCCTTCTTTCTTCTATTTGAAGACATCTCTAGCACTTTTATGTTTTAATGTAGCCATTACATCAGGATTCCTCTTTCCGAGACCTTCCTAATCACAGCTTCCTTGCTCAATTCTGAGCCTTGAGCAGAAACCTATGATCCTTTAAAACTTGTGCTTCTTCTCCGATGCACTTCTTGTGTAACAATCTCTTTTCTCTGAGCTAATGGCTCTTAGATCTTTGTTGGACCCTATCACAAAGCTCCAGGTCTTCAGTATTCTTTTGATGCGGGTTCGAACCAGACGAAACCCACATGCTTCCTTCCTAACCCTTTTCCCTTCTTTAAAACAGTTTTCGGGCACTAGCCCCTATTCTCTCCGCCCACGACCCACGCAACCATGGGTTGTGATCAAGCGCTAGATCAATAGGTTCTTACCCGAGACTTCAGTTTCGAAATTTTTCAAAGCATAACAGAACAATCTCTCGGAGTTTTGAGTTACTGAACTCGCGAAATAGGGTGAATCAACGGTCCACGTCTACCCAGGATCCAACGGCTGACACTTGTTGTGGAACTTTTGTCATCGAAGCTTCATGACTTCGGATCTTCAGAGCTTCAGAAGTTTATGCATCAGCACATTCCGAATTGTTAATCTCCTAACATTCCCAATCACCTTTTGTGACATCATTACGTTACATCACTTAACGTTTTCGCAATTGCGGGGGCATGCAACGGTGGTTTTCGAGTAACCCTCCTTTCATCCCGCAATTCTTCTGACACTGGCACGTAACCCCTCGATGAAACCACGGTTTGGATTGTGGGACCGCCTTGGAGAATTAGCTTCCGTGCAACTTGGGTATCTGCAGTGCCTTCTAGTCGTTGATCTTGATGTATCGTGATCAACATCATTGTGGGTCCTCCGACCTTTAACTATGTTACATAACCTCGGGCCCCACTAACCTTGCTCATACAGGATGCCACAAGGCGGAATACTAGCGGCTAATACATGGCCCATTCAGATGGGTGACACACGTCCCGTTCCAAACAACATTTCAAACTTCTACGGGTTCAAAACCCACTGACACGGGGTGCACAACCCATGTGTCCACGTCAAACCAAGTGACATCACCATGCCATGTCACTTTGGAGTTTCAGACTTCAGAAGTTCTTACGCTTGCTTCCTTCCAATCTTCTGAAATCTGAAATTATGAACCTCTTTATATTCCACTCTTCATTTGATCTAACAGTAAGACTTCTCCCCATATCTACGGTGTAGATCTCTCCTCTGGACTTCAGATTTCGGGCTTCGGCCTTTCTCTTAGTTTGCATCAACTTCACGGAAGTCCCGAAGTCCAAAGGGCTTCCAGGATAACCCTTCTACACCTTCTCTAGATCTGACGGTCGTAAAGGCTTTCCCTTTCTTCCGAACAGATCCTGCAGTCCCAACACCATTAGTGTTGTGATCTCTCTCCCTATGGCCAAATACCACGTAAGTTGCAGTTTTACTATACCACTACTCCTTCTCGGATTCGTTTCTCGAACCCCTTTCTCCTTAGAGGGTTGCTTCGACACTTAGTCGACTTTCGGATTTGTGCACTCCTTGCAACAAATCTTTGTGTCCCTTTACGAGAAAACTCAATCTATTTCTCTCGATATTTTTGAGTCAAAGACTCTGTCGATGCACTCCTTGCCCCCAGAGACACTCTGAACCTCGAATTTTGTCCCTTTCGACAACAATTCACTCTGAAATATTTGTCTCATTAGCCACTAACATGGCCCATATATGCTCAGTGTTGTAACCATGCTCTAATACCAATTTGTAACATCCCCAGCCATCAACAGGCCTGGGAAATGTGACTACTCAACTCTGACTTAGCTGCAATACCAAATTGTAGCATCCCTGGCCTTCCACAGAGACCAAAAAATGCCACTACTGCGGAATATTCACATATAAATATAATATGCATTAAATCAAATTAACACATTTTAACATAGAGTTATTGTTACCATTCAGATTTAAATAGAATTAACAACAATCCATACATGCAACAGAACACATGATAACATTCTAGCATTATGCATAACATAAAATTAAGCAGATAAATTATACTTATCTTTCAACTGGAATAACACCACCAACTGCGTGCAGACCTTCCACGAACCTCCCAGTCATAGACTGCGTTGCTCATCACTCTCAACAGTAGGTCACCCCCGAGTTGGGACTAAGCTCCACCGGGCAAGGGAATCCTAGGCTAGGCAAGGTCAACAAGAAGACACACAGTTTATGAGGATGGATTCTCTCTCAGGAGCCACTTATGCCCATTTCTCACAGACTCTCATTCCCCACACGCATGTCCCACCCCAGGAGTATACACCTTCACTTTCACACCGGACAGTCCTTCAGTTGCTAAACCTCCCTTGGCTTGGGCTTTAGCAACAGGTCGGACCGAAATTCTCTGAGCTCTGTGGTAGTTACATGACCCCTTCTAGGAGTTCTCATTTCCTCTGCGCACTCTCTCACTTGGAGAGAGT
Organism: Picea engelmannii; assembly: GCA_009831015.1. Lineage (NCBI taxonomy): Eukaryota > Viridiplantae > Streptophyta > Pinopsida > Pinales > Pinaceae > Picea > Picea engelmannii. The sequence goes on along the minus strand of ML836787.1, from coordinate 28,419 downwards.
CACTCACAGTCCTGACAACCTTCTTTTTCAACCATAACCACCTCTCTCACTTGGAGAGAGTGTTGCACACAGGCCTGACAACCTGCTTCTTCAACTCCATTCCAACACAAGGAGTACAACTGCGAGGCTCGGCAAGGAACAGACGACGACAGCAAGCCACACTCAGCCAAGAAACTGTATGGCCACAAAAACCCACAGTTATAACACACACGACATAGACATTTACAGAATGTTCAGGATTCATAGAAGACGCGGCTTAGTCCACGGTTTTTCAACTGGTTTCAGGGTGCGTGACAAGGAATCAATGCAGAGATCGATCATAGAGAAAACAAGATAGACAATGGATCAGACCACGGGTTTTCCCACTGAGTTCGGGATGCGTGACCAGGAAACAATGCAGAGGTAGATCACAGAGGTTTTGGGTTCCGACTCCCAAATGGAAGAATGGACAGAATGAACCACCTTCCCGTGAGGGTTTCCTTCGCTATGCGTGGGTATGAAAATGCAGACGCAGAGGAAAATCCGGTTGAGACGTCCCCTGATCCCAGCGAACTCAAGCGGAGGATGACAGAATGGGAAGTGAACCCAACATCATTGGATTTCCTAGCTATAACTGCATGGGCCCAGGTTGACACATGTCTTCCTGTAGTCGCATGCACTCCACTTAGCATATGTTCCTTTTCCAGGAACTTAGGACAACACTCAACATGTCCACCTTGGCCTTCAAGAATTAATATTAAAATATTATTCCTTTAGAGGTAAGCCCCCTAGATTAGCCCCTAGGCCCAAACACTTAGCCCCCTCCCTTGCCCAGACTTGTGGAAGCTTAGTCCCCCATCACTCTTTCTTCGTGGTCGTTCTACACGCAGAGATGTGTATATTTTTATTAATGATTTTGCATAATTACATATACAAAACAGGCTCCTAGCCTTAGCATCCTAGGCTCTTTGGCCTAATCACCACATAAGCCTCCTAGCTTACTATAACTCAGCTCACCAACCTATCAAATATGTTTACAAATCATAATTACAACTGGGGCTCTACCGGGGGATATTACAAGAATACATGTGATGATATCCACGCGGGGGAATACTTTTGGGTGTACTACTACTCTGAAGACACCTGATTTCATGATATTCTTGAATACTTTAAGCTCTTCTGTATCTTCGTATTTGATGGATAAATTAGATTTTTTGAACATATAATATATTTCTCCCCATTTCAATGTTTCTCCATGCTTCTCCAACAGCCTTGACGTATCATCATATGTGGCTCCAAGGATTTCCGGCTCACCTTCTACTTGTTGTCCACTACCAGAGGCCTCGGCTCTGGATACTTTGCTTGCAGTTTTCTTTCGAGGAGGCATGCTTGAACCTACCATAAAAAATGAGTTTAGTGCACATATTAGGATATAACATACAATTCAATGCAACTAACGAGTTTGAAATACTAGAGGAACCATTGGGACCATTACTGGAAAGAGAGATACCATCCGAGGATGTCGAAGCAATGGTAGACATGCTTTAGAAGCTTAGTGAAAGTTTGAGGAAGAACGGGTGAAAATCATGCTCAAAAGGAAAAAATGGAGGTTTAAATACTAACTTTGATGCAAATCATAGGAGCTCATGTTAAGGTTTCCGAAGTGAAATGGCTCTGATCGACAAAGTTAATAACAACTCCTCTGATGTGAATCAATGGAGTTAACTCTAACTTCTCTGATAACACATCGGAAGAGTTAACTTTTGCGCTTTCGAAGTAGGATGAGGATCGACATAGTTGTTTTTCAAAGGTTCGAGCGGGG
>ML836787.1:0-23166 GCA_009831015.1 Picea engelmannii | reverse complement strand
GGGGGGTTATTGGAGGACAAGATTGTCCTTAGATTTTGGTGGATTTGTATTAGCTGGGAGGGTTGGTTTTTCCCTTATAATTTCTGAAATTGACAAATTTACAGAACAAAAATTTATGTGTTATCTGTATTGATGATTCATCTCTGATCTTGTTGTTTCCGCTAAATATTTTTTTAGTCAATAATTTTCAGTGAAAAATTGTTCAGAGATAACAACTAGGGTTTATTGTTAGCTCACTAGGAAGCAATTTTTAGATCTGAAAAATAGTCACATAGAATTGCATGTGAAAATTGACATGGTATCAAAGATTGGGATCTGAAGAGAAAGGGATCATCTTGAGACACCTTTTTTTTTTACTACAACACTAGAGGAGTGTTGTTCTTGTTTTTGTTCTTGTTTTTGTTCTTGTTCTTGTTCTTGTTCTTGTTCCAGGCAGGTCACCATGGAGACTTGGTTGGTGGATAGTGGAGTTTCTCTTCATATGATAAGATCATAGAAATCACTCACCAGTTTGGCAGAAGAGAACTCACGATTGCAAGTAGAATTTGGTGAAATGGAAAGTATGTATTCAAAGGAGTTGGCACAACTTTGTTTTGACTGAAGTCTGGAAATCCTCTCAAGATGAGTGAAGTGTTGTATGTACTTGGACTGAAGAATAACCTACTCTCTATATCTACCATGGAGGACAGAGGGTATGCAATGGAATTCGTAGTTGGACAAGTTCTTGCTTGGACAAAAGGCTTGATTCTTGACTCAACAGAGGTCACTGGTACTCGTGATGGAAGTCTCTAAATTGACCGATCATCCATCTCAGGCCCTGGTACATGACAATGATAATTTATGTGAGCTTTTCACAAGATATTGGGACACTTACATCACCAGGAATTGTCAATATTAAGGAAGATGGTTACAGGTCTTCCATATTTTGGAACTAAACACCAGGGAGTATATAGAGGTTGTGCACTAGGAAAGAATGTCAAGGCTACTTTTCCAAACAATGACAGTAGGTTCAAGGAGATATTGGATCTGGTACATTCATATGTGTGTGGACCAATGCCAATTCCATCTGCGAGTCATTGTCAGTATTACGTGAATTTTATTGATGATTATTCCAGGAGGACATGGATTTTCTTCATAAATACCAAGGATGAAGTCTTTAATCAATTCAGGGATTTAAAAGATCTGGTGGAGAATCAGACAGGGAAGAACATGAAAGTTTTGAGGTCAAACAATGGGGGTAAGTATACCTCCATCGAGTTCAAGAACCTTTGTAAGGAAGTAGATAATAAGAGGGAGTTGACAGTTCCTTTCAACCCACAGCATAATGAGGTTGCAGAAAGGAAGAAATGAACCATAATTGAGGTTGCCAAGGCAATGTTACATGACCAGGATCTACCCATGATGCTTTCGGCAGAAGCATGCAACACTATAGTTTATGTTCAGAACAAGAGTCATCATAGGATATTGGAGGAAAAGACTCATGAGGAGGCATTCACAGGAGTGAAACTTGAGATAGAGCATTTGAGGATCTTCAGTTATCCTGTCTACATCCATGTTCCTAAGGAGAGGATAACGAAGTTGGAACCTTTCGGAAGAAAGGGTGTGTTTTTGGGATACAACGAGATTTTGAAGGCCTATTGTATCTACATTCCAGGACAACGATATGTTGTAGTTAGTCAGGATGTCAGGTTTGAGGAGGACTTGGATTTTAGGAGGTCCCATGAGATCACATCAGGTGGTGAGGAACAAGAGGCCCCAAAGGTTGAGGAGAGTACAGAGGAGAATCCTTCAGATCGTGAGGAGTCAAAGGATTTTGTAGATCCATTGGATCCTCCTAGTGACCAAGACACAAGACCTATATGGTTTCGAGAGACCTTGAAAGATGTCGAGGGACATACATCCCCTAAAGACACCCGTAGGGAGAGAAGACCTTTGCAAATATTTCCCAGATATGTGGTTGTTATGAGCAATATCATTGATTCCAAGCCTTCTAGTTTTGAGGAAGCAACAAACCAGTGGGTTTGGAAGGATGCCATGATGGAGGAGTACCAATCCATCATGAAGAATGACGTATGGGATATAGTTCTGAGACTGAAACAGAAGTTGAGGGTGAATTCCAAGTGTATCTACAAGATCAAACATATTGTAGATTGAAGTATTGAGAAGTATAAGGCAACGTTCATAGCAAGAAGGTTCTCACGGAAAGAGGGAGTAGACTACGAGGAGACCTTTGATCCAATGGCCAAGTATACTTCTATCAGGATGGTTATTTCTCTCGCTTCAGTTATGAAGTGGAAGATCCATCATATGGATGTGAAGACAATGTTTCTCAACAATGTGATTGAGGAGGAGGTATACATAGAGAAACCTCAAGGCTTTGAGGTACATGGGATGAAAACTCATGTATGAACATTGAAGAAAGTGTTGTATGGACTCAAGTAGGCACCTAGGGCATGGTACTCAAGGATTAATGGGTATTTGTAGATCTTGGGCTTCCCCAAGAGTGATGCAGATCCCAACCTATATCTCCTACAAGTTGGTAAGTATCCTCTCATATTGGTGTTATATGTTGATGATTTGTTCGAGATGAAGGATATTGGATTGATGCATTACTTCTTGGAATTAGAGGTGTGGCAGTAGCCAGGCGAGATCTTCCTCGGACAAGGGAAGTATGCAATTTATATATTGAAGAGATTCAGGATGATGAACTGTAAATCCATGACTGCACCTATGATCACCAACCTGAATACGTTGGGGGCCTTTGATTCAGACTTGGTGGATCCCATGATGTACATGCAATTGATTGGGTCATTGATGTATCTCGTTAATACCAAACCAGATAATTTTTTTGTTGTCAACACCTTGAGTTAGTTCATGATAGAGTTGAGACAGGTGCATTAGGTTGCAGCAAAACATGTGCTCAGGTACCTTCGAGTTATGATTGGATTTGGTTTGAGATATGTCATAGATTATGGAGTGAGGTTGTATGGATATTCAAACTCAGATTGGGAAGGTAGTGCAGTTGACAGGTAGATCACTTTTGGTGGTTGTTTCAGCCTGGGATCAGCAGTGATTTCTTGGTATAGTAGGAAACAAACTTTTGTGGCACTTAGCTTAGCAGAGGCAGAATATATGGCAGTCATTTTGGCGAATTGTGAGGCTATTTGGCTTCGCAAGATTCTTGCAGTATTATTTGGTCAGGAGTTAGAACCCACCATGATTCACTACAACAATCAAAGTTTTGTCAAGCTCTCAAAGAACCAAGTGTTCCACGACAAGTCAAAACACGTTGAGATCAGATACCATTTCATCAAAGACAGAGTATAGAAGGGAGATGTGAAGATCCAACACATTTATATAGACGAGCAGGTTGCAGACATTCTCACCAAACCCCTAATGAAGGGGAAGTTTGTCTACTTCAGAGACAAGCTAGGGGTGGTAGAGAATGCCTCCCTCACTAAGAGGGAGTGTTGATTTTGTAGCTTCGGGAGGTATTCCCACAAGAGGTCGAGGTTTCAGGCATGTGGGAGTAATTTTTTACACTAAACCAACCTTCGTTTAGTGAAATTGACCTTGGAGTGAGGTTAGGGCATCATGGGAAAGATGATGGGATTTGTGGGCTTATGATGGGGTCTCACACCCACAAAGAGGAATAAAACATTATAATTAATTGTTGAGTTTAGGAAGGGCTCCTAAAATCACTCATTAGACTTGTATATAAAGAAGAGAATTCATTGTGACATTTTATTATTGTGGCATCATGGAGTTAGCATAAGTGAGTAAACACTTGTGCAAGGGAGTATGGAAATTGTAGCAAGGATATTTCTACACCTAAGCAATCTAGCCTAGGGTTTGTAGATCAAATGTGGAAAGTGAGGAAGGACACACATGCAAAGGAAGTCAAGTTTTTCATCCATGTACACGAGTTGCAATGGGTTTAGTCGCGTACGTATGCAAGTTGTAGTGGGCACAGTCGTGTATGTACGCGGGTTGCAGTAAGGTGACTCACGTACATCCATACAAAGTTTTCTGACAGGAGCATGTCTGTATAGGATGACGTCAACAAGATGTACATGTGACGTCGGCAGGTCGTACAAGTGGTCTGCAAAAGATTTGTGGGAAAAGGAAAGTTCCAGGGATTTCCTAAGATTTCCTTTTTCTGATTTTTTTTGGTTATTGGGGGACAAGGTTGTCCTCAGATTTTGGTGGATTTGTATTGGATCGAAGGGTTGATTTTTCCCTCATAATTTATGAAATTGACAAAGTTAAAGAACAAAAATGTGTGTCTCATGTGTATCGATGATTCATCTTTGATCTTTTTGTTTCCGTTGCATATATTTTCAATCAATAATTTTCAGTGTAAAATTGTTTAGTGATAACAATCAGGGTTTATTGTTAACTCACTAGGACGCAATTTTCAGATTTGAAAAATTAGTCACATATAGTTGCATGTGAAAATTGGCATATATGTCTGTGTATGAGTGCATACATGTGATGTTTTTTGATGCAATGGCCACTGATGTTGATGAGCAAGAGGCATTGTGGCAGGTTCACCAATTATGCAAGACTTATGGATGGAGAAATTGATTTTGACCTAGGCTAAGGATCACGATGTTGGGTAAGCCAGTGGAGTAGAAACTTCTAATTGATTATGTATGAACATTGGATTAAGGTTGTGAAATCCTAATTGCATAATGACAATGAATTAATGTGTGAATGCTATGATAAGTTCTTATGAGGAAAATGATAATAGTGATTAAGAACTAAGGTATTTGTTCTGCATGTGAAAGTAAGGGTTATCAATGAATTAATCTCTTGAATGATTAAATATGATGGAATACTTTGCCAAGTAAGTTATGAGAATTATTATTGGGTTGAATTCAAAAGTTATATTTTCCTTATACCATGTGAATATAATACTTGAAATAAAATCAATGGTTTATTTATATGTTGGTGCCTTCATAGGTAAGAGTTACCCATCTCTCCTAAGACACTTAGAACTAAATCTTCTCTTGTTCAAAGTATACTTGTAAATCATAATGCTTGTGAGAATGAAATTAAGACAAAGTTTGGTTGTGATAACCAGAAAAGAGAACCCAATGAGACTTGAGCATAATAAAGGGGCTTTGTAGTCCTGCTAATACTTAGATTGGATTTAGAGTGGAATATAATTAGAATGGTACATGGAATTTAACTTGATTTAGATGAGGGTAATTATCTTGTAACCATTATGAGAATGATACATTGATGTGTTCTATATTAATTGTCTTTGGTTCTTTAATAAATAATTTGTTTTAAATAGTTATATTTTCAATTTATCTCGGTTTTTTTGTTGTGGTTTATTGAAGACGTTGTGAGAAAAGGCTCTCACTATCACAAAAGTTAGGGTGTCTCATTTAATTAGGGTTCTAGTCGTTGTTGACCCTTGATTGAAGGTATTTTTTATTTACAAATATTAATCCAAAAATTAACTAATCACAAACAATTATTTGTTTACAATATTCAACCTTTAACTAGAGTTTCTTCCATAGAAAAACCTTATAAGTTATAATGTTTTAAACAAAGTCTTTTAGAATATTAATGATTGTTTTTGTTAACGCTTCATTTTATTAAATGTTTAAATACTTTATCCATTCCAAAACAAGATGCATACAAATGTGCCTTCCATATCAACCTTTCCATGATCAAAGTTCCATACCAACCTTTACATGATCAAAGTTACATTGCATGGCCTTCATAAATGATTTCTTCATTTCAAAACAAGTTGCATATCAAAGGCACCTACCATATCAATCTTTCCATCATCAAAGTTAAGTTACATGGCCAAAGTTATTGTGAGCACAAGTTTCATCATTTCTAGAACTTGCTAAATAAAAAGATGTTATAATTATTTTTCAACTTTACAAAATAAATTCCAAGTTATGAGTGTTGAAACTTATTGTGAGCACAAGTTTCAAGTTTCATCATTTCTAGAACTTGCTAAATAAAAATTGAAATTGTTACAATTATTTTTCAACTTTACAAAACAAATTCCACCTAGTAGGACTAACTCTTGGATAACCAGAATTCAATTATCATAAAATAGGTATCAATTAAAATCACATCATGATTCATATGAGATAACAAACAATTCCCAAAACAATTTAACAATTGTTGATTTCATATCTAATAAATATATTATCGTATTACGTTAAAATGTGTTGTTGTTCTGAGAGTTGTATGAATTACTTACAAATGCATTGTCGTGCTTTTTCCAAAAGCGGGTATCAACAATCCATACATATAGAGAAGGCCATATACTAACCTATAAATTTAAATCCCCCTCTATTGTGAGGATTGTACAAACACATTCCCATGTTGAGGGAACTTGTCAACATTTTGTCTGGTCAATTCTTGCATCCAATATGGAAAATGGAGGTCACTAGTTTACAAATCAAGGGAAATAAGAACAAAGTGATCAACTGAGGAAGTGATCAATAGGAGAATTAGGAACAAATTCAATAGTAAGGAAAATATTAGGTAGGAAAAGATTAGGTAATTGTATGTTGACCATATCCTAAACGAGCAATGCCAAACATGAATGAATTCAACATGGTGCTAAATCACATTTGCTTTTCAATATTTTGCTTCACCTTTTCAAATTCCTTTTTTTTTTTTCTTTCATGTTCTTTTATAAGAAATATTTGCTCATTTTTTGTTTCCATTTAACCCTCTCTAACAATCTTTGTTGGTCCTTTATTTGTTTTTCTCTCTCCCTTTTATTCAATTGTTCTCTTGTTTCCCTTTAGTCGTGATCCTTTCTACTTGGTTTTGGTTGTACTACCATTTCTTTTGCTTTAAATTTGCATTTCCTTGTCCTCCCTCTCTTTTAGTGTTTTGATGTACTACTTTGAGGTTAAGATTTGAGAATGACGACTCAACCTAGAGGATTTGAAATTGTTGCTTGCAATGTTATCAACCCTCTCCTTAGGAATGAAGAATTTAGATAATCTTATCACCACCTATTCATGTTGCATAAAATCTCATATTCTACTTGCATCTCTCTATCATCCTCATATTCTAATTGACTAAAGTAATGGATCATTCTTTCACAAGCATTAAAATTAAGAGGCAATGGCATGATGAAAGTTTGGTGTGTTGTGTGGCCCAAATTAATATTTGCTTCACTTATTAATGTCTTGACTAGCCAAGTTGGTGGATTCAATTGGTTTGGCATGGACAAGTCCTCCAAATTGTTGCTTTCATGGGGAGTTTGTCAATGGACTTGAATTAGAAATTCCCTTTCAAATGGTGGGTTGTTCATGGGTAGTGTGTTGGTGGAATTTAAGAAGATATGTGAACTAAATCGTGCATGGCAAGTTAATGGTTTCTATCATAGTAGACTTATTCATCTTGAGATGGTCCTAGAATGTAGACATTTTTTCTCAAATTCTAGTTTTATGAAACATGACCCAAGTTGCTTGATAAATTCAAGATGTTTTGTCCAACATTGATATCTTTATCTAAAGATATTTTGAATTCCTTGTTGCATATCATATCATTATTTAGTCCTGGGGACCTAGATGCCATATACCAATGCTTTTAAAGCCAAACTTTATATTGCTAGTTTTACACCCTTCATGACTCTACTACTTCCCATTTATGCAAGTTTGAAGTGTTCTACAACAAGAATAATAATAATAATAATAATTAGGTTAATGAAAGGTCAAGGGACATATCCCACTTCAACTCGTGATCATTCAATGCATATAAGTATACCCTCATGAGGCTTATTGTAACATCATGAGTTCTTATAAATCAATCATTATTCAATATATTTTTATATATCTTTGGCAAATATATATATATATATATATATATATTGAATAATGATTGATGGATAAGAATTGATGACGTTACAATGAGCCTTGTGACGATATACTTATATGCATTGACTAGTCACAAGGTGAAGTGGGATGTACCTTTCATCAACCTAATGATTATTATTTATTATTTTAGTATTATTTTGTTCTTATTTATTATTATTTATCTTTGTTACATTGTCACCCCCTTAAATAATGTTTTGTGCTCAAAACATAGTAAATAGGATTCTCTCTAGTTGAGCATATTTTTTTGGTGGCATCATCTTTGTGTTTTTTTTGTTTTAGGGGTTTGATCTCATCCCTACTTTGAGGTTTGGCAATGTTCTTTTGTATTGTTTGCATCATATGTTGAAGTCTTTTGCCTTGGTTGTTTAGCATAAAACCTTGATGCTTCTTGGTAACATATTTACCTTGCTTCCAATGTTGTATGTTTCTCTATGTTTTTGTGCTTTTTTAATTGCTTGTAATTCACCTTTCTTGAGATAAAAACCTTCAACGCAATATAACTTATAATGTGGACCTTGCCAATAAAACTCCGACGAATTTTTCTTCAAGTTTGGTGGTATAAGTGCCTAACTACATCAACCTTTATGTACCTAGCACCATATCCATCTAATCGAGTGGTAGAGCATATAATCTTATTTGTAGTTCTTGTTCTTGTATTTGAATTGACACTTTATGAAACATTCTTACTCTCTTGACCTTTTAGCCATCAACGACCGCAACTATGAGGTCCTTGGTGGGGTACAGAAAAAGGTTTATTTATTTGGAAGCATTTATACAATTTATACAATTATGAGTAATGTCGGAATATACAAGTATCGTTACATTTCTATTTTGACACTTCCTTTGATATTTAGTGTCTTAGATTGTGATTTCCTTGCCCTATTTACAAGTGGAGTTGTAGGTTCTCTTTCCTCTTTTTTTGGAACCTAAATCTAATCAACCTTCATGAGAAGAGGTGGAATATATTTGGCAATTAGTTCTTGTATTTGGTCCTTTTGAGTAGTAATTTATTTTTTATAACATCTTCATTTCTATTGTGTGGTGTGCTTAAGATTGAAACTATTGATATTTTAGGTAGTGCTTCATTATCAATTGGTATTTCGATTTTAAATCTGTTGTGTTGACATGTTCTACCCTGACCTCTTTCATGAACTATGGTCAATGAGTTCAAACTTACTAGTTAATTTTGTTAAGTTACAGTTTCTATCATTGACTCATCTCATATTTTAGTTAGTCAATCAACTCCTTCTCTATGATCATCAGTCATCCTTGATTCCTTGTCCTTTTCAGACTCTAAATTGTACCTAATAGTGATTTTGTTTTCTAGGTTCGACTTTCCTACTTCATTTTTGTCAACTATTTTTTAATAGTATAATGATTTTTCCTCACATAGATGTCTTAGAATCCATATCCTATCACATATGTGACAATTGTTTCCCTTATTTATTAATTCATCCATCATCTGTTGAAATATTCTATTAACTTGTCAAGTTTGTCGCCCCATACTTTTGGCAAACCTTTTATTCATTTGTCCAACTTTATTTCCTAATGATTTTTGCAACTTCTCAATCCAATCCATAATGGGTGGTGTTATTGGCTTCATCTTCATAAAGGTGGAAATCTACTTAAGCTTCATCATAGTAACCCATTTTGGTGGTGACTTTCTTTTATAGGACCCATGTTAACTTGAATTTATATATTATGTAAGGAAATCAATATTTTTTTAAAGGTAGTAAATTGTGTGTGTATATATGTGTGTGTACTTTATATATATGTGTGTGTGTGTGTGTGTGTGTGTGTACTTTATATATATATATATATATATATATATATATATATAAAACTTGTCAAAGGAAAAAATAAAATAAAAAGGGGCCATGACCTTTAAAGATTCACCTAAAAAAAGACTTAAATAATTTATTGAAGGTTGATTCAATAACATGTATAAAAAAGAAGAAAAAACAATAGTTTGTATGGAATAAGTGGTCATTTAAGGATAATAGTTGTATGTAAGGTTAGTTGCAATAGTATGACAAACGATGGTGGCGGTAACAACACTGTAGATCTGGAGGATGTATGAATTGTACAAATCAATTGGTTGGCAGTGGTTGTATGGAAGAGTAGTTGTTGTATGGGAAAACAATTTTGGGTAGCTTCAATACTAGTATGGTTTATGGCTATTGTATGGAACAACAATTTTGGGCAACCTCAAAAGCGGTACAGTCTGCAGGTTTAACCCACAACTAGCCAAGAGTTGGAACAATGATTTTGGGCAACTTCAATATTAGTATGGTACGCAAGTTTAACCCACAACTGGCCAAAAGTTGGAACAATGATTTTGGGCAACTTCAACATTGGTATGGTCTGTAAGTTTAACCCACAACTAGCCAAGAGTTGGTTCTAATACCAAATGGAATAAATTGATTCATGTCTATTACTGATTGATAGAGTAATTCTACAAATATATATAAGAACATATTTAATGATGATTAATTGATAAGAATTGATGATGTTCCAATGAGCCGCATAATGGTATACTTATATTAATTCACTAGTCATGAGGTGAAGTGGGATGTGTCCCTCAACCTTTCATTAACCTAATGGTTATTATTATTATTATTATTTATGTTTGTTACACCATCCATTGAGAATGCTCCGTGAAGAGGGATTTTAAAAGGCTAAAATCACTCATGTCTATGAATTTTGTGATGTATCTGCCAGTATTGTTAGGGGATATGTACCAAGGTTTATTTCTCTTCCTTTGTTAGTGCAGCATCATTGTCATGGCCATATAAAAATCAATGGTTGTCGATCACTTGGTGGCATTGCAAGGCACTAATCCATTGAAATCACACAACCAAATTTTGAACAACTCATTTGTCATGCATGCATTTGGGTTCACTACCCTGCATGCACCAATGTCACATTGTTGATGTGATTTTCAAGCAATTTCTACACTTCAAACAAATAAAATCTAGGGATCCCCTATCCAATTTTATTCACATGACATAGAATTGTGATCCACTCCCTAATATGGGGAATAATCATGGGTACATTCCTTGTGCCTCATCATTTGAGATCCCTCATTTCACAATTTGAACCTATGAGCAATCTTATTTCCTAACAATTCCAAATTATATGAGGTCTTATAAGCATTTGAGAAAAATTGTGATCCACTCCCTAAGTTTTGGAATAATCGTAGACATTCTTCAGTCTCATTATGTGAGCTCCCACATTTCACAATTTCAACCTACCTATGACCCATTTTCATCACAATTCCAAATTCTATGATGGCCATATTCAGTGGTTGCATAAGCACATGACAAATTTTGTAGAAGGAAGATAATATGGAAGGACTCAAATTTATTGCTCAATCAAGTTCCAAAACTTTCATCGTTCTTAACACTACAATTAGGTAGTGGAATTTGAATCCTTCCCACCGAGACTTTCAAGGGAAACTATCCTTAAAAGGGGTTAGTATTGTTTAGAATATTTGGGCCACTAGAGATATATCTTGTATGATTTCCAAACCATGGTCTAAAGAAACTAAATTCTTGCAATATTCAACAATTATACTTCCTCAAATTGTTGGTGTCCCTCATCTATGTGTTTGTTAAATCGTTCACTGAATATTGAAATAATCAAACTCGGACTTACAAGGCCTTAGACTTAGAGTTCACTTGGAACTTTCCTTTGACTTGTAGGGGACTTTGGAAAAATTAAGAAATACATAAATTTCTCATACTGTAATTTAAAACTAAAATACATATTCATGAACATGGATGTAAATACCTAAAATTAGAGCCCAAATATGCAAGTTTATTGATTTATATTTCAAAGGGGAAAATCACATAGAGATGGATCAAATTCAAGCTCTAAAAATGCAATTGATGCACTGGAACATAATAATTAAACATTGAAGCAATAATGCATGGGTATACAATAGTTAAAGTTGGATTCCCCTTTGATGTTTATCTAAGGAAGTGCCAAATCAATGCTAAATCAAATCCAACAACAAGGTGGCAAAGACAATTTTTTCAGCTCCAAACTTTAAACAATCCAAATGAAATTTTTGAAAAGTGAAATGAGGTAAGAAAGGTAACGGATATTTTATGAAGACAAGTTTAGGGTTTATGTGGGTTATCTTTTCTTTCTATTTTTTCTAATGTTTATTGTTTGGTCCATTTTGGCACATTAAGACCCCTACATGACACTATTGAGCACACACTTATACTGAGGGGGGTGTGAATTAATATAAGGATATATTTTTATTTTTAAAAATCATTAACCATAATGAAGCAATCACATAAAATCTAAAAAATATAAGATACAATATTTTATGTGGAAACCCTTTTGGGAGAAAACCACAAAAACTTTTCTTTATAATTTGTAGAAACCAACCTACTGAAGACACCAATCCCCACTAATACAAATCCTAGTAGGGACTAACCTAACCTTACATATCTTCGTAGATACCAATATACTAGAGACACCAATCCCCGTCGCTAAGCACCAACTTGGCAAGAGACACCAATATCTTTGTTTGATGTTTATAGGCACCAACCTGCTGGAGACACCAATCCCCATTGTTGGATGTTTGTAGGCACCAACCTATTGGAGACGCCAATCCCCATTGCTTGATGTTGGTAGGCACCAACCTACTTTCAATCTTGCAAATTCTTCTTTAGAGATTGAACATCTCCATTCCCTTCACATGTATTCTTGTTGCTTCTATCTTCACTAGGTCTACTCACTGCTTCTGTGTTATCTCTTCCTTCACCAAATATTCTTGCTTCTTCTGCTACTTCTGCCTTAGATCTGCCTTCACTAGATCTTCTTGTTGCTTCTGTTATCTCTTCCTTAGATATGCCTTCACTAGATCTTCTTGCTTCTTCTGCTACTTATGCCTTAGATCGACCTTTACAAGTCTCGCTTGCTAGAATGTCAAATCTACTTGATAGAACACCAGATCTACTTGCTAGGACGCCAAATCTACTTACTAGAACACCATATCTAATATTCGCTAATATTTAATCGTTGCTCCTTAAATTATATTCAATAATCACTCCTCAAATGATATTCAATCTTCACTCCTCTCACTTATTCAAATGTTATTCATAAGAATAGTACATTTGCACCCACGTTTTTTCTCACATTACTCTTCTCCTTTTTATACTGTATCATAACCCTATATGAAGATTCATATTTTTTTTCAAAAAAACACGACATCCATTAATTGAACAAGTAATTCCCCATTTTTAATTCACTTTTCAAAATACCATGGGCTTTTAAACCATGGGAAAATACCATTTTACTTTTTTACTTCTTTACGTAAATTCTCCTTTTCTTTATCTTTTTATACTATTTTTTCACATAACTTCATTTTTTATTTTGAATTCACATTTTTATGTAAAGTCGTAGTTTTTCATGTAACTTCATTTTGAATTCACCTTTTTATGTAAAGTCACATTTTTCACATAACTTCATTTTGAATTCACCTTTTTATGTAAAGTCACCTTTTTCATGAGATACTTATTTTTTAATACTTGCATGATATAAGTCCTTTGACATCAATGACAACAATTTGTTTAACAATCTCCCCCTTTTTCATTTATGGAAATCATGTAATCAAGACACATAATCAGAAAGAATTATCCCCTTGTTTGGAGCTCTCACCTTGTCTGCAAATCTCATTTTGTATGTAACTCTCCTTTGTCTACAACTCTCCCCCTGTATGCAACTCTCCCCCTTTGACATCAATGGCAAAGGAGTGCTCCCCCTGAGATTCTGCTTTTCCAATCATCAATAGTTCCTACCCAATCTGCATATGCATATCATGTTAGAGTAATATCTTCACTTCTTGAGTACCATAAGTCGAAGTCCAAGGTTCCCTTTAGATATTTGAATATCATTTTCACTAATTGCACATGAGTTTCTTTTAGTGCATCTTGAAACCATGCAACCAATCCTACTACTTGCATAATTTATGGCCTTGATGTCATCACTTATAGTATATTTCCAATCATTGGCTTGTACAATGTTTGATTTTCTTCCGGAGATTCAACATCTTTTCTCAATTTACAACATGCGACCATGGGTGTGTTGACCGATGTACAGTCTTTCAATCTGAATTTCTTCAACATTTCCTTGATATACTTGGTTTGTGAAATCAATATGCATTTTGCATTTATATTGCAAATTCTTGGAACATTTGTTCATACTGCCTCCAAAAATGATGTCATCTACATAAACCACAACAATAAATTGATTTTCTCCTACTGTATTGATGTAAATATTATGGTCAACAATTCATCTTTTTTAGCTTTGTTGTTGTAGATATTCACCAAGTCTTGAATACCATGCTCTGGAAGCTTGTTTTAGCCCACAAAATGTTTTTTTCAATTTTCATACATGATCCTTATTTTATAATAACAAGAATCCTTTTGGTTTTTCAATGTATACTTCTTCCTCTAAATTTCCATAGAGAAAGGCAGACCTGGCATTCATTTGATAGACTTTGAATTTCTTGAAACACGCAAATGCCAAAAACATCATGATAGCTTCTATTCTTGCAACCGAGGCAAATGTTTCTTCAAAATCAATACCTTCAACTTGAGCATAACCTTTACAAATCAATTTTGTTTTATTTCTTATCACTTGTCCATCTTCATTTAACTTGTTCCTAAAAGTCCACTTGGTGGCAATGACATTTTTATCTGTTGGACTTGGAGCGAGTTCCCATGTTTCATTCTTCTTAATTTGATGCATCTCTTCTTTCATAGCATCAATCCAAGGCTTATCTTCATTGGCTTCTGTAAAAATTTTAGGCTCTACTTTAGATATCAAGGAGAATTTTGCATGTTCTAGTGCACTTTCTAGTCTTCTTATAGTCTAAACTCTTGTATATTTATCACCAAGAAATAGATTTTCCGAATGATTTTTTCAGAAAAAATTGGATGGTATCTTTGTATCTTGGCATTATGTTTCTTCTTCTTCTACTACTACTTTTTCTTCTTTTCATATTGGCTCATATGTTTGAACATTTACTTGTGCTTGCACCTTCTAATGCACTGCTTCATCCACTTTTACATTTTCACTCTCTAGGATTTTGCACAATGTTGTATTATAACATCTCTAAGATTTGTTTCTTGATGAATAACCAAGAAAGATACCTTCATTAGCTATGGAGTCAAATTTTACTAAATCCTCGTCATCTCTCTTATGTATCACTTGCTTCTGACAATTTTGAAGTATTTAATTGTTGTTGGTCTACCCTTCCATAATTCATATGGTGTTTTGTTGTTGTTGACTCTGGTTTTCCCTCTATTCAGAATGTAGATTGTGGTGTTGATTGATTCTCTCTAAAAACTATTTTAGTACTTGGCTTCATTTTAACATTTTTCTTTCCAAAAATTCCAGTCGATAGATACTCAGTTAAAAATTCAATTGATTGTCATGTTAGGTCAATCCTCAATCGACCACTTCCAAGGAAATCATCGGTAAGTAAGAAAAACTTTGTACAACTGCAGATTCGATGATACACAATGATATGAAGTCCTCAAACATCTGTTCAAATGATTCCATGACCATCCATCAATCCAAAAACAATCTATCATGATAGTTGACATTGGTCCACAATCATTTCTTCCACGTCTCTTCTGCAAAAATATGAAATCATGATTTCCATTCCTTCGACTTTTATGGTGAGGATGATGATAGGGAATATATTTTTGTGCTAGTTGATCAGAGGAAGTAGGCTCAGGGTCAAGTTCACTTAGAGGAAGTAGGAATATCGACAACAATGTCATATATAACAGTATGTTCAAATTATGGCATGTGAGGAATAGGAAACTCATCAAAATGTTTGGCACAATCAATAGTAGGTTGTTCTTATGGAAAACTAGTTTGAACTCCACCTGCAACAAATAAAACTTCTCTGGTTGTATAAAGGCCAGGTGTAGATAGGGAGGCAACAACAACATCATATCCAAGACCACTCTTAATGAATGGAGACCCGTGACAATTGATTATATTGTCTAAGGTTTCAGTACTCTTTTCAAACTTTAAGATTCTATTCAACTTAATAGTTCTTTTCTCGAGTTCCTTTCTTAAGGAAACAATTTTAGATTCTAACTCTTCGCAATTCTCTTCATTTTTCTTCAACTGAATTCTCACCACTTCTTCCATCCTTCTTACCTCTTCGAATTGAACCTTTAGGTTCATGAGAGTCTTTTCTACTTCTTCTACTCTTTGTGATATATTGGCTCTTGAATCACGATCCTCTTCTTCATATTTTTCAGTTGGTCCTTTTGTTTTGAATTATTTTTCCTAAGATTCTTTATTTTTCTTAAGGCACACATGAGTTATTCTTCAAGATCCACTTCCCCATTTGTTTCATTGTTTTCCTCTTCTTCTAAATCCATCATTTTTTTCCCTTTATCTTCATCAATATTTGTTTCGACTTCCATAAAGAGAGTTTCTTCTCTATCACTATCAGAACTGCTTTCATTGTTTTCTTCATACATGTCACTAACCCCTTTTGAGTAGAGGTTCTTCTTCTTCTTATAAGAGTTCTTATTTTCATGCTTGTCTTGTTTGTGGTTATTTTTGTGTTGATGATGTTTTCTCCCTATATTTATGTTATTGCCTTCTTCTCCATCCCTACTTTCATTTTTTGCATATGGACACTTAGCAACAAAATGACATACTTTTCCACAATTAAATAATTTAAAGGGAAATGTTCCTTTGTATTTGTCAGATCCCTTTTTGGGCTTTCTCACAAAGTATCCTTCCTCTGTGTCTGATTCATAGCTGGAACAATTGCTTTATTTTTGTTCTTTATTCTTCATCTTCTTTGAAGCTTTGAAGGATGATTATCTCTTTGATGGATTCTCTTTTTTAGTCCTCATTTCATATGCAGTGAAAATCGCATGCAATTCATCCATTGTTAATTTGGAAAGATCCTTCATTTCTTCAATAGTAGAAGCTTTGGCATCAAATCTTAAGGGGAGTGACTTAGCACCTTTTGCACAGTCATTGTTTCTTTAATTATTTCATGGCCAAGTCCTCTGACAGTGTTGGAAATCTAATCCACAGAGAGGAGATAGGCTGCAACATTTTCAGACTCTCGAACTGTATTCTATGAGTTTGGAGCTTAACCTTCTTGACCATGTCATCACATTCATATATGTTTTGAAGTTTGTCCCAAATTTCCTTTGTCGATTTGAAATGCATTACTTTGACAAACATTGCTTCTGACAAACCGCACAATATGGCATTCATGGATTTTGCATTGTTTTCGCTAGAGTTTTATTGGTTGTATCTATTGGTGAAATTGTTGGGGTTGTATAACCGGTCACGATTGATTCCCAAATATTGAAACCAAGGGCCATTAGATATGTTTGCATCATTATGCTCCAGAAGGCATAGTTTGTTCCGTCAAACAACAGAGCCCTATTTGTAGAGAAACCTTCCTGACCAACCATGTGTACTCCCTAGATCCACCTTCCATTGATTAGATTGTTTCCAAAGGAACATGCTATGATACCAATTGTTGAGCACACACTTATACTAAGAGGGGGGTTGAATTAGTATAAGGATATATTTATTTTTTTAACAATCATTAACCATAATCAAGAAATCACATAAAATCTAACTATAAGACACAAGATTTTACGTGCAAACCCTTTCAGAAGAAAACCACAAAAACTTATCTTTATAATGTGTAGGCATCAACCCACTATTACAAATATTTGTAGGCACCAAACCACTAGGGACACCAATCCAAATTGGTACAAATATTAGTAGGCACCAACCTACTCTTATAGATATTCATAGAAATCAATATACTAGAGACACCAATCCCCACCGTTAAGCTCCAACTTAACAAGAAACATCAATCTATTTGTTTGATGTTTGTAGGCACCAACCTATTGGAGACACCAATCCCCACTATTGGATGTTTGTAGGAACAAACCTACTAGAGGCACCAATCCCCATTGCTTGATATTGGTAGGCACCAACTTACTTTCAAGCTTCAAATTCTTCTCTAGAGGTTGAACAACTGCATTTCCTTCACAAGTCTTCTTGTTGTTTTTGTCTTCACCAGGTCTACTCGTTTCTTCTTCCTTCACCAGATATTCTTGATTCTTCTCCTACTTCTTCCTTAGATCTTCTTTCACCATATCTTCTTGCTTCTTCTGCTACTTTTGCCTTAGATTTGGATTTACAAGTTTTGCTTGCTATAACACCAAATCTACTTGCTAGAACACCAGATCTGATCTTTGTTAATATTTGATTATCACTCCTTGAATAATATTCAATCGACACTCCTCAAATTATATTCAATCATCACTCCTCTCACTTCTTCAAATGTTATTCGTAAGAATATTACATTTTCACCCATGCTTTTTCTCACATTACTCTTCTCCTTTTAAACTTTAGCATAACCCTACATGAAGAGTCATGTTTTTTCAAAAAGACACGACATTCATTAATTGAATAATTAATTCCCCCTTTTTAATTCACTTTTCAAAATACCATGGGTTTTTAAACCATGGGAAAATACCATTTTACTTTTGACTTCTTTACATAAATTCACTTCTTCTTTTTTTATCTTTTAATACTCCCTTTTCACGTAACTTCATTTTTATTTTGAATTCATCATTTTGTGTAAAGTCACATTTTTTCAAGTAACTTCATTTTGAATTCACCTTTTTTGTGTAAAGTCACCTTTTCCAATTAACTTCATTTTGAATTCATCTTTTTCATGAGATACTTATATTTGAATACTTACATGATATAAGTCATTTGACACCAATGAAGACAAGTTGTTCAACAAACAATAACTCTCTCGAGTTACTATCTTACTCAACCAAGTCAACAAATTAGGGTTGGATTCAGTTGAGTCAGAGTGTGGAAATTCAATGGCCAACTCGAGCCATTTTTACTAAAAATAATGATTAAGATTTGTTGAGTCGGTTTGACTCAACCAATTCCAATCACACTTGTTAATCCATTAAAATCGTCAAAGTATGCCCCCACTTTTTTGCATATGTACATATTGTGTACCCATTATTTTTAACATCTTCAATAGCCTTGGTCATATCATCCTTGGTCCACTCCCTTACCACTTTGCACTTTCTTGATTGTTGTTCCACCTCCATCTATCATTGTAGCTCAAGAACTTCATCTAGTAGAACTTCTACATTCCTCTTCAACTTTAGAGGAAAATCTTATAATTTATTCTCCTATCCTCTCATTGCGGGGCCTTTCCCTAACTACTCTAGGTCTATTCTTCGTTATGATGGCATTAACTCTTGAGTAAACAAATACATAATAAGAAAATCATCAAATGCATTCAACGGGGTGGTTATTGGCACTAATTATATTGTAGAAAGAAACCTTGGTGCATAATTCAACTGCAGAACTTAATCTGAGAAAGAAATAGGATTAATGTTATGACAAAAGGTAGAATTTGGAATGTGTATAGGTTGAGATTGACTCTAAACGATCTACTATGACCGAGTTGAAATCACACCCTCTCCTTTTAAGTTGGCCCAGAGAAAGCAATGGAATTATTGAATCTAATCCATCCACGCCCTCTTTTTTTAAGTTGTCATGGATGAAGCTATGGAATTATTGGATCTAGTCCATCCATTTGAATTTCAAAGGTTTAGACTACATGTTTATTGATCTCTATCAAAAAAAAATGAAAATGAATGATGTAGTGATCTAATCAAAAGAATTTTCTAAAATTAACGCCATGTTCTTTCTTGCTAGAGATGGTGATTTCACAAAATTTTATTTTTATTTTGTTGTTGGCAATTCTTTATTTTAAAAAGATAACCCTAGCCCATTCCCATTTCGTTTTATAAGATACACATTACATTAGCTAATGGGGACATAGGTTACTATGGTGGATATTTCATTGGCATATTGTGAATTGAAAAAGTTACTATTGGTTGTTGGTACTACACTAGTTGTTGTGTATGGATGAAATGTTGCAAAGAAGAGTGGTTGTTAAAATGTGGGGTGTAAAGTTTCTTGTGGCTGGTCAAATTTCCAGTTAGTTGTGTATATAAATTTGTGAAAAAGTTTTGGTTGTTCTCTAGATTTTCATAAATGACAAACATAGGAAAAAATATGTTAATGGCATATTTTGTACTTATGCTCAAATTGGTTGTTGGAATATTTGAAGGAATTTGGCATGAAGATGATGTGATATGTAGCTACTAGATATAGGCAAATTTCCTAAGAGATTATACATAATTTTTTGTTTTACCTTTGGTTGCAAATTGTTTTCAAAATGGCACCTTTTACATATTTTTTTCATTAGTTGCACACACTAAATGTGTTCATAGAAATAGTAAGAGAAGTTCCCTAAACAACAGATGGCTCCTGTGGCTCCTCTCCCCTTTTGGCTATTGACATAGAGAATGCAAAAGTAATGTATTACAACAACCAAGCACCATATTTATGTTTGATTATATGCAATACATGTAATACCCCAGTTTTAATCCCCAATTCAATTTTGAGTATGTACATGATGAATGGCTATAAGATAACAAATGTAATTTGTAATTGAACATTGAATGTTAATAAAATACATCACCAACTACAAAAGAAAAGGACAAAAGAAGGGGGGGCTATGACTCCACAAGAGAGAAAAGACAAGCGCGCTTAAATGGGCTAAGGGAAAGGACCTTAGTCAGTGAATTAACCTGTTGTCCTTGCACCACGTTATTTATGTCACTTAATTATTAATTAATATTGTTTTATTAAGCCATGGGAGGGGTTGGCACATAAAGGAGGTATGTGGGTCTCCATAAGGATATGTGGCCCCTTCATGCCATGCAAATTTAAGTTATACCTTTTTTCGACACAAACAAACTATCATTCGGTTGAAAGTTGGAGAGGGAGTTTGAATGGCCATTTGAATTAACATAGAGCCCAAACTATCAGGAGTTTGAAATTACCTTGTGAACTACCATTTGGTTGGAAGAAAAATGAGAGACTTATCCCTAAGAAAATTTCCATCAGCATCATGTATTTGAATTATAGAAAGCCATTGAAATGAATGATGTGAGAATGTGGTTATTAATTGTTGTAATTGAGAAATTCGCTACTAATGATAATCCCAGGAATCCCAACAGTGAGATTTCTAGTCAGCCTATGCTAGATCCCTGGAGAGAAGTGGGATAGCCTAAAGGACTGTTGAGCAAAGAAGGGGGTCCCATTCCTTAGGTTGTGCAGAGTCACGATGGGAAAGAAGGTTATGGATTGGGATTAACGTAGGTGTAATTATTAACTGTAAACCTATATATTGGGCTATGAGAATAGAATTAGAGCTAGCCATAGGAAGAGTTTTCCCTTATAAATTCATATCCTCATATCGAGGGTGGCCTTTGTTGTAGAGAGAACTAGTGTAGCAATGAGCCTATGGTTGAGTGGAACATCCCTCTTTTGTAGCCAATTGGTGGAAAATTCTACACAAATAAGTTTTCATGAATATACATATGCATTGTGTTGAATTAATGTTGAATTATTATGGTATATATCACGGTTTGAATTGATTTCTAGTTTGTTCAATTTTAATTGCCTATATTACATGCATTTATAATTTATGGTCTCATGGATAATTGAATGGTTTTATTGTGCTTCATAAATTTGTACTATCATGCTTGCATATGGTAATTAGTTAATAACAGAACTATGAGATATTGTATTAGATCAAAATTTAGTGTCAATTTGGGTAGTTAAAAGAGTACCCCATATCCTCAAAGTGTGCAGAGGGTATTGGGTATGTTATGTAGTAAATATTGATAGGTATAAGAGATAATAAGTCATAAAAATTCACAGATAAACCCTTAAAATCCAAAGATACCAAAACATTCACCATGAACAACACAAGAATATAGAGAGAAGAACCCTTAAGGTGGGGTAACACCATCAATTACTCATTATGGGAGGAATCACTCCACAAGACATAATTGTTATAAAAAAAATGCATCCAACACATCTCCAATACAATTATACTCGTGTATTTATACTTTCTTGTGAGTATTCCTAGGGGTCTTATGTCAACTACCATGTCTTATTATATTATTTCATTTTAATTACATAGTGATCATATTCCATTATTATAGTCATATTACATTCATAATCCCCAGCTTGGGTACTTCCCTAGGTACCCCATATTATCATCTTTAAGTACATTACATTTCATCCCCCTTGGCGTGTTTCTTCCTTGAAACATGGAAAGAAGCCGTATAATATGACCTACTAAGCAATGTACTCAATTGGTACCATACATGAGCATCCATCCATCCTAGTGAAATGTGGACATGGGGTCCAACTATGGCCTTTCCTTGATCTTGATTCTAGTTTCTTCTTAGGATCCATGTCTTCATTTTCTACTCTGATATCTCTATGTGTTGATTTTAGTCCACCATGTTCCTCCATTGATTGCCTCTTGTTATCCCCATTTTGTTTATAAATAAGGAGATTATGTCTCGAGGCCCTCAAGTTGCAGATATGGAGGGCCGAGAGACTACATAGCCAACAGTACCCTTTGCACAGATGGAAAACCCACTCACCACCACAGATGGTCACAGTTTTTCACATGGCATCCACCACATCAATTGGCTTCCGGAAGGAAGTGTGCCTTGCTCCATGAGGTACAAGTCAGTATTATGATGAGCATCATTTCAATATTCAAGCCATTTGATTATGTTGTATCTTAGATTGCTCTAGATTTCATAATATATGCTTGGACGTTATGTTTTTTTCCCTGCTTCCCCTTGGTGGTTGACATTATGCCCTAGTAAGTGGTTTTCTTTGGGAATGGGTTTTCTACTACGAAATCCCTTAATGAGCCATCGTATCGTTCCCAACCATGCTTACCACTTTCCATCATTATTCCCCTCCATTTACTTATATCTTGGGATTTTAGGGTGTATTGACCCAAGAAGGGGTTGTCCCTCATTCTATGGGAAGAAGGGGATAAAGGCCAAGAGGGGTTGGTGTTGGGTAAAAGATAAAAGCCTTATATGAACCTTCCAGATGCTTCACCCAGGGATCACCCAAGAAAACAATAAAACACTTATCTTTGAGTAAAGGGGATCCACGATGTAATAAAGAATGCTTGAAAGGTTAGTTGAAGGATAGGAGGTTTCATCACAAGCCGACCTATCAGGTCCATGGATATCTAGTGATACAACATTGTCATCATCTAGTCACCAAACCAGAGCAATGGCTCTCAATTGCATGGATGAGAGAAAGGGGGTCTCATCACGAG
>ML836786.1:86423-101044 GCA_009831015.1 Picea engelmannii | reverse complement strand
AGAATGCAAGTAAAAGATTACAATAGAAAAGGGGAAACTCATTGAGTAAAATAGGCTCAAGCAAATCAAGAAATGATAGTACACCTGGCTAGGACAGCTGGCAGTGTACAGTCAAACTCTTGAAGTTACATTATATTTAACACTCCCTCTTAAACTCAACAGTTACAAACATCAGCACTGATGATGCCCAAGTGTTGTCTCTGAAAATCAAAATCGGATTTCCCAGTGGCTTTGTGAAGATATCTGCACGCTGATCTCGAGAGCCATAAAATTTAAGTGCAATATCACCATTATTGACTAGCTCGCAGATGAAGTGAAAGCGAGTGTCAATGTGTTTTCTTTTCTTGTGAAACACATGATTTTTGGATAGAGCAATTGCTGAGGTGTTGTCAAGAATATAGGAGTTGGATCATTTTCTGTATGTGACATATCTTTCAATATTTTTCTCAGCCACACAGCTTGACAGGAAGCTGAGGTAGCAGTGACATACTTTGCCTCTGCAGAAGATATTGATACAATTGGTTGTTTTTTTTATGCCCATGAATTCATGTTCGTGCCTAGGTGAAAAACATGTCCTGAGGTGCTTTTCCTGTCATCTAGACTGCCTGCAAAATCACTGTCTGTGTAACCAGAAAGGTGATTATTATTAGATTTAGTGTACCATATGCCAAAATTGAGAGTTCCTACAAATATCTCAGCATTCATTTCACCATCTTCCAGTGAGAATTTTTGGGGGATTCCATGTATCTGGAAACAAGGCCTAGTTGTTGTAAGATACAACAAACTGCCTACTAAACTTTTGTATAGGGTAGGGTCCACTGTAGGGCCTTCATCTTTCTTGCTCAATTTTGTGCCTAGGGGTATAGGGGTTTCTACTGGATTGCTTTCTTCCATGCAGAATCTTTTGATGATGTCTGTTGCATACTTTTTCTGACAGACAAAAATTCCTTTGGTTGATTGATCAACCTCAAACCCCAAAAAATATTTCATTATGCCAAGATCTGTCATCTCAAACTTAGATTGCATGGCATATTTAAAATTTGTTAATTCAAGAGTTCCAGTATATATCATGTCATCAACATATAAACATACAATCAAAATTTTACTGTGTTGATCTGTTTTGGTGTAAAGAGTTGGCTCATTTTAGCTTCTAATGAAACTACTTTTGATTAGGTAAGTGTCAATTCTATTGTACCAAGCTCTTGGAGCTTGCTTTAAGCCATACAAGGCTTTCTTCAACCAATATACTTTGGTTGGCTACTCTTGGACTTCAAATCCAGGTGGTTGATTGACATTAACTTTTTCTTCTAAGAAACCATTCAGGAAAGCTGACTTGACATCCATCTGGTATACTTTCCATTTGTGTTGGGCTGCTATGGCCAATAGAGTCCTTACAATGTATAATCTTGCTACTTGAGCAAAAGTTTCACAGTAATCAGTACTTGGTTGTTGTGACAATCCTTTGGCAACAAGTCTTGCCTTGTGTTTTTCAATCTGCCCATTTTCATTGAGTTTAGTTTTGTAAACCCACTTGACACCAATACTCTTCTTGTGTTTGGGCAAATCAACAAGATCCCATGTCTTGTTCTTCTCAATGGAGTCAATTTCTTGGTTCATGGCTTGAACCCAATGTGGTTCCTTAGTTTCTTCTTTAAAAGATGTAGGTTGACATGACATTAATGCAAAAATATTGTGTTGATCAGTATCATCCAACTACTGATGGATTTCTCTCAAACTTCGAGTTCTCTGATTTTTAAGTTTAGGGGATGAGTCTCTACTGGAAGTTGAGTTATTCTGAGAGTTTTCAACTTGTCCTTGTACTTGCAATCTTGGAAGCGCAGGTTGAGGTATTGGTTGTCCTGAATTTTCTGTGTTTTCAGAACTGGACAGCAATGGATTTTGACTGTCCATTTGCTGATTTTCAGATTCATTCTAGAATTGATTTTCCAGAAATTTTACATCTTTGATTAGAATTAGTTTCTTTGAGATTGGATTGTAAATCCTGTAAGCTTTAGATGTTTCACTGTATCTAGTAAAGATGCATTTCTCACTTCTATCATCCAGTTTCTTCCTTAATTCGAAAGGTATGTCAGCATATGCTATGCATCTGAATGTCCTTTGATGCACAACATTTAGCTTTGTACCACTCCATGCTTCTTGAGGGACTTTCATCTTTAGACTTGTGGTTGGAGATCTATTCAAAAGATAAGCTGAGCATGCTACTGCTTCAGCCCAAAAAGTATTTGACAAACATTTCTCTTTGAGAAGGCTTCTGGCCGTGTTCATTATTGTTTGATTCTTCCTTTCAGCCACTCCATTCTGTTGTGGACTATACCTGGCTATAGTTTGCATGATAATGCCTTGTGATTTGTAGAAATTTGCAAATTTGTTGGAGTTGTATTCTCCTCCTCCATCTGACCTGAGAAGTTTTATATATTTGCCAGTCTGTTTTTCAGCTTCTGCTTTGAATTCTTTGAATTTTGCAAAAGTTTCAGACTTGTGTCTGAGAAAATAGATCTGGATTTTCCTGCTAAAGTCATAAATAAACATTAGAAAGTAAAAGCTACCACCTATGGAATCTGTTTGCATTGGTC
Organism: Picea engelmannii; assembly: GCA_009831015.1. Lineage (NCBI taxonomy): Eukaryota > Viridiplantae > Streptophyta > Pinopsida > Pinales > Pinaceae > Picea > Picea engelmannii. The sequence continues at coordinate 98,450 of ML836786.1, read as the reverse complement.
CACATAGGTCAGTGTGAACAAGTTCGAGATATTCTTTGTCTTGATTGGAGGACTGTGGAAAACTAGTTCTCTTATGTTTTCCAAGTATGCAAGACTCACATGGGGGATTTTTCTCTTTGAAGATAGGAAGACCTTTGACCATGGAGTGGTTCTATAGAAGATTGAGACATTGAAAGGGTAGGTGTCAAAATATTGTATGCTGAACCATATTTTCATTGGGGGTGGTTGCACTTTGTGCATATGGTTGGATCAGATGTGTAGTTATGAGGGTGAGGGGAAACATCCTATTCTGAGTCATGTGGATTTCAAAAATTAATTTTCTATTGGGGGTTTTATCATATATCCTGCAAGATGCTCCCTCAAAAAGTACCTTATAGCCATGGTCAATGAGTTGTCCTACACTTAGCAGATTATGTTTCAGATCTGGGACATGATAGTCATTGTTTATGTATTTCTTTACATTTTGTTTAGTAAGAATAGGTACAGTTCCTTTTCCTTGAACTTTGACTAAAGAATCATTTCCAAGAATAATATCAAATGAGATTGAAGAACCAATGCATGAAAGTAAATCTTTGTTACCTATCATGTGATTGTTGCATCCATTGTCTAGCAACCAGAGATCTTTAGGTTGTTCTTCAGTCTTATGGCATGAGATAAACATACTTCTTAAGGTTTATCCCATATGATTTAACACATGTGCTCTGCCTGAGAGCTGATTTGGTTGCTTCTTGCTACATTCAGATTCATAGTGCCCATACTTTTTGCAATAATAGCATTGTATGCTTGATTTGTCATTTGATCCTCTCCCTCTACCTCTTTGATGTTGGAAACTCTGATTCTGACTCTGTTGTCTGTGAACTAAGAAATTTTGATTCTGGTTCTGTTGTTTGTTACCTCCACTTGAGTATTGGTTACTTGTAATACTCCCTCGTTCTTGGTGAGCTCTGCCTCTTCCTCTGCCTCTCCCTCTGCTGAAGGAGAATTGAGTTTTGAAGGAATTGGCGATTGACTGATCTATGAGATGAAATCTGGCCTCATGTGTCACCAGGGAACCAATTAGTTCATCTGTTGAAAAATGCGACAGATCCTTGGGTTCAAGGATTGCTGTAACAACCATTTCAAATTTCTTTGGTAAAATTCTGAGGACTTTCTCAACAATGCGTTGATCAGTGATGGCTTCACCAGTCAATCTGATCTAGTTCACGATCCCCGTGACTTTGGTCATAAACTGATCCACATTTTCAGACTCTGACATTCTTAAAGTCTCAAATTGCATCCTCAAGGTCTTCAGTTTGACTGTTTTGACCCTGTCATTTCCTTGGTAGGCTGATTTAAGGATGTCCCAGGCCTACTTTGAAGTACTAGCACCTATGATTTTTGAGAAAATCGAGTCATCCACTGAATTTTGAATCCAGAATTTGGCTTTATTCTCTCTGATCCTCTGTGTTGCCTGAGTAGTTCTCTATTGGTTTGTCATGGTAGAAAGGTTTGTTGGATCTGGTTCCACATATCCAAGATCCACTGGATCCCAATACTCTTGTGCTTTCAAGAAGGATCTCATTTGAAGAGACCAAAACTCATAATTCTTTCCAAGAAGAACCAGACCTTGAGTTGGTCCTAAATTGCTAGACGTGGCCATCTTTAACGAATTTTTACAAAACAGAAAAGAAATTGTTGAAATTTTTTTGTGTTTACCTGTTTCCTGTGTGTAAAACGAGGTCTTCTAATTTCTTGTAGTGACTTTGGACTGAAAAACACGGTGTAAAACACTTCTTTGACTTCGATCAAGCTCGATCTGACTATTCGAGTGAAAGATCTACTGATTCAGGGCTCTGAGGTATGTTCTTTAGCAACTGTAGCCCCTTTAATGGTGGAATAGGGATTTCTGAGTTTACTTGAGAGTCAAAGGAAGTTTTAGCTTCGCATATGACCGTGGGAAGAAAAAGCTAGGTGCTACGGGATTTCGCGTTTCGACGCTGAATGTAGCAGTTCCTTCGAATAGCCGAAATGAAAAATTTCTTCAAGGATCAGCGATCCTCGTTGATTTGAGATCAACAACCATAGTTTCTTTGGAATATCATGATCAACGATCTATGATCCTCCATGATCAAAGATCTAACGGTCCAGATCCTTTCAGGATTTCGCGAATCGGTATTTCGTGACTCTTGAGCTCTCGTCACGATGTTCTCCAAACCTCGAACTCCAAAACGTCGAAATTTTGATGGCGTTTGGATCTGCTGCCACCTGTCCTCTGAGATGGATGGTCCTGATTCTCTCACAAAATCTTCTTTCCCCTGTCTTCACCTTTGTTCTCCCGGTGCCAAAAAAACGCCAATGGCTTCCGGATCTTCGCCACCTGTCACTCCAGATCCAACAGTTGGAGTGATTTCGTGATTTCGCGTATCGGGGTATGGAGTGCAGTCTCCTCTCCTCATCCAACTCCCAATTCCCAATTTCGCGATAGAGTCAGATCGACGACACACGATCTTTCTCGATCCAACAGTTCATATTGAGTTGTGATTTTGTGATTCATGAATTATCACCGCAGTGTTCTCTGACCTTTACTCCTTGTGAGTCAGTGAAATGTTGAGATCTCGCCACATGTCCTCCTTGATGGAAATTCCCAACGATTTCAGGATTTCGTGACTTCACAAGTCGACTTTTCTCCTGTGCGCTCCATGGGACTAAACCTCATGCACTTTCTCCCGGATCCGACGACTATCGGTCCTCTGTGCTAAATCTGACGGCTTAAAATATTTTTCCTTTTCTGTACTCTCCTCATCCTTTCTGAACTGGATTTACTCCTCAGATCTATTAGCAGGACCGGTCTTACGGTTGCGACTACCGTCTGTTGCTCCTTTGACGTGTTCTTTGCTTCCTTTGCAAAGATTTTCTCCTGCGGAGGGAAATTCATCAATCTTTCACAAATTTGAAAGAATTTCACAAATTCTTTGAATGTAGCTACCCTCTGCAACAATCTTTCACGAATTTGCAATAGTTTCAAAAGATCTATGGATGTTTCTACCTTCTACTGCAATCTTTCACGAAATTGAACGAGTTTCTTTGAATTCTTTGAGTGTTCTTGCCTCTTCCAGCTCTTCTTCGTGAATCTTTGACGAATCTGTAAATGTTCACGATTCTTTACACTTTCTCCTTCCGTAGTTTTTTCTCCCTCAATCTTTTGAGCATATAACACTTTGATTCCTCATGCGTTCTTTCTGCAACGATCTTTTGAGCAGATGGCGGACTATTGATTTCTCTCCAGTCTTTGTGAAGAATCTCGCGTCCTGTGCTCTCATTCATATTGTAAGCACTGTGCTTCTTTGGATTGGGTTGCTCTCCAGACTGTGTGAAGAGGCTTACTTCCATAGCTCTGATACCATGATAAAATGTGAAGCAAAGAATACAGAGAAAAGAGCAGAGAAGAAATAGAATTCAGTATATTAGGAATGTAAGTGAAGAGTACAGAATGCAAGTAAAAGATTACAATAGAAAAGCAGAAACTAGCTGAGCTAGATAGGCTCAAGAAAATTAAGAAATGATAATACACCTGGCCAGGACAGCTGGCAGTGTACAGTCAGACTGCTAAAGTTACATTATATTTAACAAGAATATATGTTGTGATGACAATTTTTTTTGGCATTCGAGGCTCTTTTCGAAACAAAACTGTTCTTTTTTTAAGTTGGTTATTAATATATCCACATGTTTCAGTATTCTCCATGTTTGTCATTCCATATATTGGAACTTGAATTTATTGGTTTAAGTTTGCTGAAGATACTTTAATTATGCATGGCTGCCCTTTCTTTCATATAAGAATCGTGTTTTGTAATAAAAAAAATATTGTCGCTAGGTATAGGTTTTAACCATAGTCATCATATAAAGTTGGATGTTTCAGAAAAGAAACTTTGCTGAATAGATATGGTCAATTTTAAAACAATTTAAAAGTAGATAATATTCATAAATATTTTGTTATTATGTTTTACGTTGTACATTAGAAAATGACATTTGCAATAAAAAAAAAATGTAGAATGGGAATAATATATTTGATTAAACATGGAATAGTCAAACACAATCAAGTATATCATTAATTTCATCATTGCATGAAACTACATACTATGATTATTGTATGTCAATTATGGATGTTTAAACATTGCACTGCATGAACCAAATTTTTTTAATAGTTTATTTATATTCTAGAATTAATAAATTATAATATTTTATAGTCTTATTATTCTTTATAGAAATGATTATAGCATTTGATGTTGATTATCAATTATCTTTTCATTACAAATATTTCTCCACTATTTAATTTTTTACATAAGCTAAATGAAATAATTAGTTTCTTATAATATTTTAATTACTTTTATAAAACATGTTATTTATTAACAACTTTTTGTCTAACTACACAATGCAAGTTCAAATATAATTTTTGCATTCATTCTTAGATAACTTAAGTTTTAAAGTGGTAACATTTTTCTAGATAATCTTTTGATTAAGTGATTTCTATCACTATAACAATTGCCCTCTACATAAAACTTTGAAAACTTAGACTAAAGAAAAACAATATTTTAACTTATTTTTAATAAAAAGGAAACAAATTGATTAGAAAATCTAGTTACAAAGAGTAAATCATTACTCTATGGGTGAATGAAAATGCACAAAAACAACTAGAGTAAATATGTCAATGAGGACAAGTGGAACCCTACTCAGAAAGATGTGGAATGTGAGGGAACAAGCTACCACAAATTTATGCCAAGAAGATTTATGAGGGTTAGGGTTAGGGTTGTTAAGCTCAAAAGCATTGTTACCCACATCCTTGGAGATAGTGTAAGGCCCATAATGAAGTGGGAAGAGATTTCAATGGGGTCATGTAAGGCGTTCTTTCTGAAAATGTAACCAGACCTTGTCTCCCACCTAAAACTTGTGTGGTACCCTGTGTTGATCATAGTGTTTTTAATACTTAACATTGGCTTTCTGCAAAATCGCATGGACCCGTTGGTGGGTGTGTTGAATCCGGTCTATGAATCTGATGGCTTACTCGGTCTCAAAATGAACATGGGAAGATTCTTATGTGGTTGAAAGAGGTAGTGCAACATCAATGAGACCCAAGGGTTGGAATATCAACCCAGCTTGAAATGGGCTATGGTTGGTGGAGCTATGGAGAGCCATGTTGTAACTGTGTTGAACATATGGAAGATCTCATGCCACGTACGTGGATTCTTAGAGTTGTACATGTGCAAGATGTGTACAAAAATCCAATTGACGATCTTTGTTTGGCTGTCATTTTGGGGGTGGAAAGGAGTGGATTTAGTGAGCTTGTTGTCCAACGGTGATCAGAGATTCAACCAAAATGTGATGAGGAACCTGTTGTCCCGATCGGAGATGATGGTCTATGGTATCACAAAATGGACCCAAACTCGTTCAAAGAAGATCTTGGAAGTATCGGTCCTTGTGATGTTCTTCTTGCAGGTTGTGAGGATGGTCTTCTTCAAACACCGATCAACTACCACAAATAAATAGTCATTGCCTTGCTTGGTGGACGCAAGGCAAGACATGTAATCCATCAAGATGGATTCCTAAGGATTCTTGGGAATAGGAAGAGGGGTATAGAGGCCTTGATTCTTGATGGATAGCTTGGCAATGGCACAGGTAGTGAAAGATATGATATACTTTCTCATGTCCTGTCGAAGTTTTGGCCAATAAAAATGTTTCTTTAAAACAACCACAAATTTTTCCACACCAAAATGTCCTGTCATCCGACTGTACTGGGCTTCCCAAATCATCTTTGCACGCTCTCTTGCAGGAACACAAAGATGGACCAGATGGCATAATAATCTGTCCTGAATGTGAAAATCGGTGATATTCGTGCTTGTACTCAAGAGCTGATAAGTGGTGGTGAAGTCTGGATCTTGTTGATAAAGTTGGGGCCACTCAGATGCCTCTTTTCCATAGGAATGAAGCACAGTGGTGAGTGTAGCCACGGGAGGTCGACTGAGGAAGTCAACAAAAGGATTTTTTCTCCTGGTCTTATACTTTATGTTGAGATGGAACTATTGCAGGTAGGTGGACCACTTCTTATGGTGGTTGTTATGCAACCTCCCCTGTGTCTGTATGAACTGCAGAGGCTTGTGATCAGTGTGGATGATTGTCTCCTTTCCCAGAATGTAATGTTTCAATTGACAATAAATTTGTACAATCGAATACATTTCCTTTCCATAGGTGGGGTATATTCGGACAATATCTGAGAGCGTCTCACTATGGTATGCCACTGGATGACCGTGTTGAGTGAGAACTGTGCATACAACTTATTCAGATGCATTAGTCTTAATATCGAACGGTTGTTGCAGATTGGGAAAGGAGAGTATTGGAGATAATCACAAGTGATGCTTCAGATCATCAAATGCTCATTGTTGTTTCTTCCCCTAGAAGAAATTTTCCCCGCCACCACCCTTGGTCACTTTAATGAGGGCCCATGCAATATGGGAGAATCCCAACATGAACCTTCGATAGAATTTGGTCATTCCCAAGAAGCTCTGAAGCTTAGTTAATGTGGTCAAGGCTAACCAGTCACGAATGACTTGGATATTAGTTGGATCAACATGTAACCCATGCACATCAACAATGTAGCTTAAGTATTGGACCATGTTCATGCAAAAGTATCATTTTTCCAAATAGGCATATAGCTTGTGCTACCGCAGAGTGCTCAAAACCTGTTGAATATGTCACATGTGCTCCTCTTGTGTTCTGTTGAACATGATGATGTCATCCAAATATACCACCACAAAATATTTGGTGAAGGGTCACCCATCAACCTCATGAAAGTGGCTAGTGCATTTGTTAAGCCAAAGGGCATGACCAACCATTCTAAGAGACCTTCTTTGGATTTGAAAGTTGTCTTACATACATCAGTTGTTTCTATGGGAACTTTGTGGTAGCTATACTTTCAGTCTATCTTTTTGAAGAACTTTGGCCCCTTGATTTTGTCAAGAAGGTCATTAATTATGGGAATTGGGTACTGGTTCCTGATTGTGATCTTGTTTAATGATTTCTAATCAATGCATAGTCTCTAGATCCCATCCTTGTTCTACACTAGTACAATCTGGATTCCTCAAGGGGAGGATTTGGGTCAGATGTGCCCCTTTTGAAGAAGCTCTTGGATCTGACGGTTGATTTCATCATTTTCCATTAGCGAGTGACAATAGACTAGTCCATTAGGCACAATTACACCAAGGGTTAGATCAATTGGATGGTTGACTTGGAACTGCGTCGGTACTTCGATGCGTGAGAAGAAGATATCTCTGTACTCTTCCATGATCACATCCACTTTCTTATACTACAAAGAGAGGCTCTGTGTAGAGGCCACAGGYGTGGTGATGATCTTCTGCTTAATATGAGAATATATGATAAAGAAGACAAAMTTCTCGGTCTGTGAAATGACCTTACTTCATTTCTTAGAAGAGATTAAATAAATAGMGGTAGGCGACAATACCTATGGTATCCTGTACAATTTTCTACCCAAAGTAATAAAAGCAYTGTGGGGTCTAGACTCATACACAACATGMCACTTCCAAAAATATGGTTTTCCTAAAAGAACATCACAAAAATCAAGGGGAGGAATATCACACARTACCTTKTCTTTGAAAGGCTTGATGTCATAGGGTAGATGACATCRTTGGCTGACACAAAGATCTCTTCCTTGATGAARTCARCCGATGGTGTAGGGCTGCAGGTGCAGTKTCATCGGTAGKTCCATCTACTTGACACCATTTATTTGATGTTGTGTCAAGGGCTTTTATTGTATTAACACCATTTTCTCGTGTCCTTTTTCATCCTMTCATTATGCTTCTTGTGTTGGACTAGTTGTCTTGAGAGTGGCTATATTTTCTCCATCCCTTGTTGTGTTGGTAGGGGCCGCCTTTKCTCTTCTTCGACTATGAGCAGTTTGTAGATCCAAGCTCTCACTTCTTCTGCTTAAATTTATGCTTGATCTTGACAACATATATAGAACTAATACCCAATGAGGCTATGTCCATAAACTCCATTTTTGTTTGAATGTATCTATGCAAAAAATCATGGTATTTGAGCACCAGATGTCGCTAAGAGTCTTTGATACCCATTTCGTGCGCAAAGTATGTAAAATATTGATGAAATATGGTACTTTCTGGTCCCTTTCCTCATGCAGGTTTGTCCATCTCGTGTGCTGGTCCTCATAGCTTCCAACATGGTAGTATTGTTCTTTAATGGCATCCCGAAAGGAAACACATGTAGGGGCGACCAAAAATATTGCAGATTCCTCTATGGCCCTTTGCTCAGAGTAAGTATCCCACTAGTCCTTAAGATGGGGGATGACCTTGAGAAGTGCAAAAATAATATTTTCCCTATTGAAAAAATCATGGACCGAAAAAAACCCTTCGAGTAGATTCAACCATTTATCTACAACATCTACATCTATTCGTCCTTCAAATAATGGAAAATCAAAATTTAGCTATACCTTGAAGGGGGTTGCATGGCCACTTGCTGAAGATGCTTCTCCTATGGGTAGCCATCGAAGGCTCTGTGCAAATTTTTCCATCATTTCATTCCTTTGTTGGGTAAGGGATTCCTCGAGTAACATTTTAAAAGGATCTCCTTATCCATCATCTTTCTTTTCGTCCCCCATGGGTTGTTTTCAGGTTTGGCGTGACCTATATTGCAAAGGATTGATTGGTTCGAGTCCTAACTTCTTGCACCCAGATCTTGTCAAGGACATACACAAAGAAAAATAAATGAAGAGTTGGTCTCTCTGATACCACTAATCCAAATTTAGGAGTGGAACAAACTGATTAAAAGATTGAATAAAATAAACAGAGAGATATGGAGAACAACACAGATATCTAGTGAACAATATATTTTATTGAATAAATGAAATAGGTTGAAATAGTAAAATTGTAGAACTAAAACAACTTGTTTGAATGGTGGTAGCTATCTCTGAGTAGACATGTGGCTACTACATGCATTCGTCTGAGAAGAATGATTACAATGAGGATCCAAAGGCATTTTTAACATTACTCATGAATGCCAAAACCCTAGACATCCAAAAACCTAACCCTAGGAGATGAAACGCCAAAATTTATGTGGGCCCCTATGGGTAAGTTGGTACCCCAACTTCTCAGGGTCATAATTTTTTCATACGACCTTCATTTTAGGTGCATGATAGCCTGTTGGAAAGGCATTTTCAAGAACTATGCATTACACCATCAAAATCTGACTCTGTCTACAGTTATATTATGGCGAGCCAAAAAAACATTATTTAGGGCCCCAAAACGACCCTGGAAGTACACAAAGATGTAATGACATGAAAGCACACAAGCTAAGCCAGTTGGATTATGTGGGAGGCCATCAATATCCACCTGGAAGATGTGTAGAGATTCAGACAACCCCGTAAGTGTAGATCCCACAATTACAAATAAGTACAGAAGAATGTGCTAAACTAAAAACTATCAATAGGAGCTAGTTGGAATAGGTGGGTGGCCACCAAAATCCACCTAGAGAAATTGCATACCATTGGTATGCATACCATTTATAGGTTACTTTTACGGTTTTAGTTTCCTTAGGGTTTTAGAGGTAGTTGTCTTAGGGATTCTCCAGTATGCATACCATTGCATACCATTGTTATGCATACCATGGTATTGCAATGGTATGCATATCATTGCATACCATTGGTATGCATACCATTTATAGGTTATTTTTAGGGTTTTAGTTGTCTTAGGGTTTTAGTGGTAGTTGTCTTAGGGATTCTCAAGTATGACATACCATTTGTATGCATACCATTGTATTCATACCATTGCTTACCATTGGTATGCATATTATTTCTTACCATTTGTATGCATACCATTTAGAGGTTATTTTAGGGTTTTAGTTGTCTTCTAAAGTTTGAGTGGTAGTTGTCTTAGGGGTTCTCAAGCATGCATACCATTGCAGGCCATGGTATTGCAATGGTATGAATACAATGGTATTGCAATAGTATGCATACCATGGAATGCACACCATTGTTATGCATACCATGGTATCACAATGGTATACATACCATTTATAGGTTATTTTTAGGGTTTTAGTTGTCTTAGAGTTTTAGTGGTAGTTGTCTTAGGGATTCTCAAGTATGAATACCATTGGTATGTATACCATTGCATACCATTGTATGCATGCCTTTGTATGCATACCATTGCATACAAGTGTATGCATACCATTTATATGTTATTTTTAGGGGTTTAGTGGTAATTGTCTTAGGGACTCTCACATATGACATACCATTGTTATGAATACCACTGCATACCATTGGTATGCATATGATTGGTATGCATACCATTTATATGTTATTTTTAGGGTTTTAGTGGTAGTTGTCCTAGGGATTCGCAAGTGTGCGTACCATTGCATACCATGGTATTGAAATGGTATTCATACCATGGTATTGAAATGGTATGCATAACATGGTATCACAATGGTATGGATACCATTGGTATGGATACCATTTCATACCATCATATGCATACCATTGGTATGCATACAATTTATAAGTTATTTGTAGGGTTTTAGTTGTCTAAGGGTTTTAATAGTAGTTGTCTTAGGGATTCTCAAGTATGGCATACCATTTCATACCATGGTATTGCAATGGTCCGCATACCATGGTATCACAATGGTATGCATACCATTTATAGGTTATGTTTAGGGTTTTAGTGGTATTTTTCTTAGGGATTTTCAAGTATTAATACCATTGATATTTCAATTTTATGCATACTATGGTATTCCAATGATATGTATACAATGACATTGCAATTGTATGCTTACCATTGCATACCATGGTATCACAATGGTATGCATACCATGGTATTGGAATGATATGCATACTATTGTATACTGTGGTAGCCCAATCGTATGCATACCATGATATTGCAATGATATGCATACCATGGTATTGCAATGCTATGCATACCATGGTATTGAAATGTTATGCATACCATTGCATATCATTGGTATCCAATGGTATGCAACGGAAATACCATTGGCTATGCATACCAATGGTATGCATAGGCATTGGTATTTCCTTTGCATACCATTGTATAACATTGTTATACCATGGTATTGCAATGGTATGCATACCATGGTATTGGAATGGTATGCATACTATTGTATAACATGTGGTATCCCAATCGTATGCATACCATGATATTGCAATGGTATGCATACCATGGCATTGCAATGCTATGCATACCATGGTATTGAAATTCTATGCATACCATTGCATAACATTGTAATACCATGGTATTCATACCATTGCATAGCATGGTCTTTTAATGGTATTCATGTACCATTTCATACCATTTATATTTATTTTTAGGGTTTTAGTGGTATTTTTCTTAGGGATTATCAAGTATGCATACCAGGTGACTTGGTTGGGAGAACCATCGAATGCATTAGATCTGGCGCACCGAAATTCAACTAGGGGGGGGCCTTCATTATCAGTTTTTCCATCAAAAAATCGTATCTTGGAGTATCTCCGACATTAGGGTTTTGGTCAATGAGGCATAGTGCAATTTTTTAAAAGGAGGTTGATTTTCAATAACACCATGTCAGGAATTTTTGGGTAGTGTAGGCATGTGGTCCTTGGCCAAATAGACTTTTGGGAGCTTACATAAATATGTTATGCCACTCGGTTTGAATTTTATGCCCCTGGACCAAATTGGCCAGATGTCCCTAAATGGCTTGAAGACGTAAGTTGAAACTCATGATAAAACTCAAACCAGGACTTAGATGAATCAGCCGTTAACTGCATTGGATCCATAGCACCAGGTTTCAACTAGGGGGGACCCTCCATTATCATTTTGTCCACTTGAAAACTCTATTGTGGAGTATCTTCGACACTAGGATTTTTCTTAGTTCTTATTACATATGTTTAGGCAAGGCATTTCAATGAAATGAAAGTGAAGGAAGGTGAAGGAAAGACATGGGATGCCAAGTGATAAGGCAAGACAAGTAAAAGAAAGGGAAGAC
>ML836786.1:68946-80029 GCA_009831015.1 Picea engelmannii | reverse complement strand
CAAACTCTCGGAGAGTTAAATCACTAAATATTTCCGCATTGATACATCACCGATCGCCGATCCCAAATGCACTTTCGACATTGGAAAATTTTCGAGAAAGTTAATCTGGGAGCACCTGGGTAAGCTTATCATCAATCGTCGATCCTTGATAATTTTCAATGTTGGTGGGGTAGGATATGTTGTTAGAATGATTATCTAAGGAAAATTCCCTGATTCCGAATAACACGAGTAAACGAAGACATCGGTCTCAAGTGACACGTGTCTTTGTTGCATAGGGAGTTTCGTACGGTCTAGTTTCATCCTGAGTCATCTTAATATTCCCTGTGTACTAGTCGCACCTCTGAGTCATCTTTTCCACATCATCTCTATATGGCAAGATGGATCGACATCGGAGCTCTTGCCAAAAGATATCAACAAATGATGTTTAACAAGAATCCCCAACCCCCGATCCACCAGCTAGATTAAGGAAATAGTGGAATGTTTTCAACACAAGATACGATAAGATTCTCTCATTTAATAGGCGAGTTAATGCTTCAACCTGCATACATTGCTACCCTGTGCACTGATTGAACAACAAAAATTTGAAATCACCGATAGGCCACGTTATAGCTCGTTCCCACGCCATCAACCTATGATCGAATTTAATTTTTAAACCTAATGAAGATCTGGTGGCATATTTTGTAGAACCACACTCATTTCCTGAATTGAATAGCTGATGTGACAAGTTAAGTTCATCTCTCTTTAAATCATGAAATGGCTTCAAAAAATTATATTATGTTCACAAGTTCCCATTTTTATTCCGCGCACAAGTTCACACACAGTGACCCGGATGTAAGGGCGCTCGATGATCAATTTTTTCCAAACATTCGACGGTCGTGTTTGAACATCATAGTTTGCCAAACTCTAGTTTTCCCAGGCATCAAGGTTTTGAGTTGGCTTATCAATCATACAGATTCTCAGAAGTGCCTCATCAATGATGAGAATGGCGGGTGTGTCATATTTTTTCTCCCCACAAAATTTCAAAAGTACTACAAGCTCAAGAACCTAGAGGAGTTGTTGAACACAAACTTCATGGTGAAGCTCTATGAATTCCCTGACACCAGCTGATTGATGGCTTCATGGTGGAAGGAGGAAAATAAATTTACAAATGGGATCAATGGCTGGTATGGCACGTCGAACCTGAGAGAGCCATACATCTACTTGATGACTCTAATTTATAGATTGTATGGAAAAAAGGACTACTCTAAGTAAACTAAAGCATGGATGCCCCTTGCGCGCACTGTAGATATCTCGCGGAGTATTATCAACTAGGGAGCGAGCATATCCAAGAAATTGAGCACCTCTGTAGTGTAGGCTCAAACATTGAAATAAGGAGAAGCTCATGTGTTTCACATGGCCTCGTACCTAATCGATGTTATCTATGCGAGAAATGTCTTCGTCGACATGACTTTAAGTTGGCACGTTGCGGAACTTCATGTTCATGTTTACTTAAGCATACTATGGGAGAATAGATACAAAAACTACTACGCCCTTCTTTGTGATGAATTCATAGCCCGAGTCTATTTTATTTTATTTAAAAAGGAATTCCCAATGATGTCTGCAGTAATCAAGAAAATGATATCGAAGATAGACCATTGGTATCTAGATGAAAAAACAACCTATATTAGGATGTTCGGGGCCACCGAAGCACTGCATTTACTCCCTGCTCACATCCTAGATCGGCTCATTGTGGGAGAAATATTCTATCAGACTATTCTGCAGGGATATAATGCCACACTAGTCAAGGACAAGAAACATGATTTCATACCCTACGACTTCCATGTGGGGTTTTATATAGTGAAGGACACTGATCAAGTCAAACAAGAAGGGTTGAGTCATCTTGAATTCAAGTTCCCGACACGCCAGTTTGACAAGAACAATCCTAAGGGCCTAGTCCTCCACCATGCTTCATAATCATCGTCATGTTGGCCATACACGCATAACAAGTTTGAGGATGAGTTTTTTACAGAATACAGTCAGGTTTGGGAGGAGGTAGTACAGAGGAAACCCAACTCGAATATGACTAGGTTCAAGGCTATGAGCATGGATGAACAGGTGGAGACAATAAAGAAGTCGACTCAAGAGGCTTTCAAAGTTAGGGAATAAATCAGAGTAGTGGATACCACAAAGGAACAAAGGAAAGGATTGTGCTTACTAGAAGGAGTGCAAAGAGTCATTGATCAGTTAGAGAATGATCTCGATATGATAGAGATGATGAGGATCCCCTCGAAAAAACCAATCACAAGCAGAGGACAGCCAAGTGGCCTAGAGCCATTACAACTTGAAGAAATCATTTGTCTGGAAAACCCTATATTTCCATCACCATAGATCAGATCACCAGGGACAATTCCAACCCAACCTGAGTGTCAAGGACGCCAGATGGAACAGGAGTACCAAACCCTCTATTTGACCTAATAACCATCTATGATGATGAAGAGAGTTCAGAGGTTTCCCTGGTAACTCCAGTACCAATTACAGAGGAGAAGGAACCTAAGAAAGAATCTACCCCAAGTCCTGATGCTCCAATTCAATGTCTTCCACAGAGTGATCATGACGTCAAAGGTGTCTTAGACACTATGTTTCTCGACCTGTCGGGGACCCCAAAATATAGATCAAGGGATGAGATAGGATCGGGTGGTCAAAAAGTGGAATTTCAAGAGAAAGAGATCGACACATCGACATTCGATTACCAAGTAAGTATTGAACCTACCCCTGGTTATTCAATTTCGGTCGATACCTGAGAAATTGATGAACAACAAATGGATGCCGAGCCATCACAACATATGAAAGAAGTTCATGAACCAATTCTAGAACAAATATACACAACATGGAGCCTGGGTAACACTCTAACTTGGGGATAACAACAAATCCATGAGGCTGGTGATGAGGTCACCGATATAAAGGTGATCACTTTTTAAAGGAAGAGGAAATCTATCATGAATATGACCACCAAGAAGAGAAGACTCACACTGGATAGATCAATTCTCATCACCATGGAGGAGAATTTGCTCCATACAGAACATGCAAAGATGTCTATTTTGAACGGTGTAGGAGTGGATATCATAGATGTCATGTTGGATCGAGCAAGGAGAGACAAAATTGAGTTTTCCACTGTGCTAAAGGAGTTGGAGCATCTGCACCTTTTGGAGAAATACTATCAATACTTAACGCAGGCCATAGTGTTTCTGAGGAGTGAGTTCCAGGATGCTTATGCAAATTTCATAGACGAATGACATCTTTTCGCTGTAAGCATAGCCAAATTCCAAGAAGATACCCTAATGGCACTGGAAACCTGGAACAACATGGAAAGGTGGTATGAAAAATCACACCAAATGGTAAAAAGAATTGATTATGTCAGCGCAGTGCAAAAGGGTCGAGATGTTGAAGAGCATGGTAATCGAGTGCTAAGGGATAGCAACATCGATCAGATTAGGAAAGAAAATGAATACTTGGAAAATAAGGCCTAGGAACCTCAGTAGGAGATACAGGAGAAGCGGGCCAAGTGTGAAAAGGGATGGGAAAAGATTAATCGAGAGATGAAAGGCATCAGCCTCCCAAAATTCGGCTCACCCAAAGACTTTGTCGACCTGCATGACATAGTCAAACGACATGCAAACCAAGACTCAACGTGGATAGTGGAGATTGCACAGGTGGAAAACATGGCACCTGGTCAAGTACAACAATTTATGGAGCATCTGATCAAGGCTCGTGCAGTTCTTCAGCGATTAAATGACAAAATAGTCAAGTACAAAGAGCGGGTAGTAGAAGTGAAGGAAACTCTTTCAACTTTGATGGACCAACACAGGTTCATGTATGCCAACACATGCGAGGATCTCTTCGTCAAGTGGTTGGAATATGAGAAGAGTCATCCACTCCCTGTAAAACCATGTGATGCTTCTCAGAGAATAAAGATATCAAATGCCACATGGCGATATTTTATTTTACTTAACTTACTCTTGTAGTAGCTGTTTTTAGTTAGTGATTCATTATAAATAAAGGGATTGACCTTTTAGAAAAGGTCGATGGTTTTGGTAAAGACCCTCATTTTTTGGAATTGTAAAGAACTATTTCTGAATTACCTTAATTGAGAAGTCTTGTTTAGGACTAGAGACAAAATTTTGTTTTTCATCAAAGGCGTTATGTGATTGGATTGAGGAGGAATTACTTCCAACTTTATTTTAGTAATTGATGTTGTAACGAGTACGAGTTTCTTAATCTATTGATAAGTTATTTGTTTCAATATTTTTTGCAGTTCTTGTTATTAATGATTAAAATCCAATCATTTTTTTAATGTGTTATTAATGTTAGATATAAGGAAACAATTTTTCTTCCCATCATCTTATTACATGTGTATTTTTCTTAAGATAATTCTATCTCAGTCAATAATTGAAATACCAACAAGTTAATGTATTAGTACTAGTCTTGTAACAGGTGTGAATATTTTGCTTACATGATTGAGAATGAGGGTTATCCTAAGCTCATCCTTCTTCAGTATTTAAGAATCCCTTCTACCAGTTGGTTTATACCAGAACACATCATTTCATCAGACTCATCTAATAAAAGAAAAGAAAAAAAGAGAACGTTTAAACTAAAGGAGGAACTTTCATAGGAAGATATCTTGTCAATCACCATGTAAAGCCCATCGATAAATTAACTAGATAGAAAGATATGGAGAACCATTCCACCATCAAACGCTGCAGAGTCTAATTGGGCCTCTAAGGTAGGTTTGGTTCCTGTTGTTGAGTTAAATGGATTTAGGACCCCTCAATAGAATTGGTGCTAGAAGAATGGACTGAAGACTGAATGGCTAACAACATTGCTGATGTAATATCTCGCATAGCCTACAGATTCAAAACAACCCACATGCATGGCTAGTCAATATCAAGACAACCCACATACAGAGAGTACTCCCGAAATGAGTAACTCACCCCAACATGAGAAAGAAAAAATATTCCCTGAAATACTTTATGCTCTCCCTCAAGAGGAGTTTAACCAATTTAGAAGAATCACAAGAGCTTATGCTCGACAAATTGGATCATTTCCCTTAGCCCCGTTACTTCCTCATAGAAAAAAAGTAAGCAGACTAGTGGTTCATACGCTTGACCAGGTTTTTGTTCACATAGTAGAATACCTGATATATTTTTCCCTCAATGATATTGAAGAACCCCTTAACCTAATCCTGGAAACATCAGCTGGTAACTACTCTAAACCAGACAATTTTGAATCTAAAGAAGAAGGGTTTAAATCGAATCACTCGGTTTCAGAATCAGATGACATGGAGGATAATAATGATAATAACGAAGAGAGACACAATCCACCTCCAAATAACCAACCTTAGTTGCCCAGAAATGCTCTGAAAATCTCAGGATGGGTACATAACCTCCCTTGACATCCAAAAAGATTACTTCCCAAGTTTTACCTTGAAACCTCCGGAATTCCTAAAGACCATATTAAAAAGTTCATACTAGTGATACTACTAATGACTGCACAACATGAGGACGTAGTATGTAGATTGTTTCCCTATACTTTTGAGAACTCATACTCAACTTGGTATTTTAATTTTCCTATAGGGTCCATAACTAGTTGGACGAAGTTTCAAAAGGATTTCTTAGAAAATTTTGCAGAAGAAACCACCACAGGAGCTTTGATGGCTGAATTATTCATTACCACCATGATTTCAAAAGAGAAGGTTAAAGAATTCAATCAACGGTTTACCACTATCTTGAAAAAATTTCAACCTGAAGTTAAACCTACCTAGGAGTTTCAAATTAAGGTATATCTTAATTCTCTCCTTGCTTCTATTTCTATGTTTGTGAAAAGGGATGCCAAACATACCCTAGATGAGAATTTCTAGGAAGCTTAAACAATTGAAATCCAAATGAAGGGATGCAAAGAAGTCCAGGTCTCACCAGTTAAGAAGGAAGTTCAGCCTTCACCTAGGAAAGGATTTTCTTTGAATAGACCTTCGAGAAAACAAGAAAAACAAGGTCCCGAAAAGGGAAGCAGAGACATAGAAGACTTACAACGAATGATAAAGAAACTATCGAATGAAATCGTAGAAATGAAGAGAAGTGTCGGGGAAGGAAACTGAGGTCAAAGGCCCTATAAACCCTTTTTTCAAGATAAATCGACCTTTCAAAGCGATCGAACCTCCCCCAACCAACTTAAACATTGATATGGGTATTGTAGCCTCCGAATATTTTTGTACATATCATCAAGAGAAACATTCTAAAAGAAACTATCCCCAATGGGTGCATTTTATGAATTTAATGGCCAATCGGTTCCTAGACAAAGTTTCCCTTACCCAAATATCAAGCGGCTCAGCGGTAAATATTGCAGATCAGGAGGAAGTTGAGCCGCTGGAAGAAACAACCATGTTGTTATGGGATCCTGACTTGCCAATGCCTTGCGATGATATATTTGAGGTTCAATAACCACCTATTGAGGTTTTATATGTGAAAACTCAAAGGTCAATCGATCTCAAATGGACTTACCATTGTCCAATCCCCGAGGGAAAAAAAATAGCCAATCACCTGAAAGCACCTTTTGTCTCTGAAAGAAATCCTAAAACATAGTAGAATAAGGTATGGTGACTATGTTTTAGGATTTCTTTCATGCCAAAAGGTGCTAGGAAAGTACTCCTACGATTTTGATTTTGCCGATTTCTCCCCTCTCTCATTTTATGTACCACTCACTCAAAACTTTGAAATGGGTTTTCAAGTGAATCTATTGGTAGCGGTGGAAGAAATACTCTTCTGCCAAGAACCTCTGTTGGAAACCACAGACAAGGTATGTGGAGTGGAGAAAGTAACTAGGCATGGAGAAGCTAATGAATTCCTCTCACAAGTTTGGACCTTGTACTTTGATGGGTCTAAATCACAAGAAGGGTCGAGATCAGGATGTATCCTCATTGCCCAAAGGAGAAGCTGAATTTCCTATCCTGCGGACTAGAATTTGAATGCACTAATAACACTGCTAAGTATGAAGATTCGACGCAGGGACTAAATAAAACCACATATTTAAATGTTAAAGAACTAAAAAATTTTGGGGACTTTGAAATTATCGTTAGGAAAGTAAAGAATACTATACATTGCAACTCACCCCATCTAAGGAATTATCAACATGAAACGCATAGGCTAATATAATATTTTGAGGGATTTAATATTACAGCGGTTCCCATGACAAATAATACTCTTGTTGATGCCCTAGCCACTGTAGCCTCAAGGATATCCCCTTTAGAAGACTATGAATCCTCCAAGTTGACTATGGAACTACTCTACAAACCATCAGTGCCCAACAATATTTATAATTGGAACGTCTTTGAAGGATATGAACAAATTATAGACATCTTAACCAATCAGGAAAATTTTAAAGACCTCTCTATTGACGATGAAGTATTCCAAGAGAAACTAGCAGAAACCGACTCCCATGAACAAATAGGTGAAACAAATCACTCTAGTAACAAACTAAGGTTTCACACGATACCGAGAGGCATATCCAATTTGGAGAACCTTTTCGACCTGAGGGAAAGATTTAAAGGGTCAAAAAACACAAAAATAGGGAGTTTGTGTCCCATATACAAGACTATAAATCTAGGAACCCCGAAGAACCCTAAGAATATAAATCTAAGAAAAACAGTGTCTAGAGAAGAAATAAAATCCTATCTTAAACTTTTTAGAGAATATCAAGATGTTTTGCATGGTCTTATCGAGAATTGAAGACCTGTGACACTCGCATTATTCAACACATAACCCCATTAAAATATGGAGTAAAACCCTTTCAACAGAAGCTCAGGAAGTACCATCCATATTTGGAACCCCTTGTGTATCAAGAGCTAAAGAAATTATTAGATGCTAATATTATATTTTAGGTTAGACACTCTGACTGGGTAGAAAATTTGGCCCTTATCAGGAAATATTCTACGGAAATTATCTTCTGTGTAGATTTCAGAAATATTAACAAAGCATCAGAAAAGGATAACTACCTAGTCCCACCGATGGAACAACTCTTGCAAACCGTTTTTGGTTCTAATATTTTCTCCCTGCTAGATGGTTTTTCAAGCTGAAACCACGTTCTAGTCTCAGATGAAGACCGATTGAAAACTACCTTCTGAACCAAGTGGGGAAATTTTTCTTAAAAACGCATGTCATTTGGGTTGATTAATGCATGAGAAACCTTCCAGAGGGCCATGGATGTATATTTTCGGGGATTGATTAATATATGTGTAGTAGTATACTTGGATGACATGATTGTGTATTCAAAGAAAAGACAATATCACATCCAACATCTAACCCAGATTTTTGAAAGGTGTAGGAAATATGGAATAACCTTAAACCCTAAGAAAACTATCTTTGGTGTCAAGGAAGGGAAATTACTATGTCATATTATATCTCAAACATGAATTCACATAGATCTAGAACGAATAAAGGAAATAACTCAGCTTCCCTTACCCCACAACAACAATACTATGCAATCCTTCTTTGGGAAAATTAACTTTGTGAGGAAGTTCACGCCTGATTTCATTGAAACGATCAAAACCTTACTAAAAATGATTCGCAAGGATGATGATTTTAATTGGGATTAAGAGAAAAAGGTTTCTTTCAACAATATCAAGGCTTCCATATCGCAAGCTCTAGTGATGCGAAGTCCTGACTTTAGTAGGGATTTTTTACTCTATACTTTCACCTCCGACCAATCCTTAGCTGCATTTTTAACCCAGAAGGATGATGATAAAAATGAGGCATTGATATCATTCATGAACACTAATATCCAAGAGGCTGAATTGAATTACTCTACTATAGAAAAATAGGCTTATGTGGTGTACAAAGAAGTAAAACATTTTAGATCTTACATCCTAAAAAATGACACCAAAGTCATCATGCCTCACCCCGCAGTCAGATCCCTATTCACTCAACAGGAGATGGGAGAGAGAAGAGGAAATTGGCTGGCATTTGTCCAAGAATTTTCTCTAGATATAAAACCTCCCAAAATGGCTAAGGGACAAGGATTGTGTAAGTTGTCTGTAGAAGCTCAAGACCAAATAAATGAAGACTCTAGGTGGGTGAATGAATTGGTGTTATGGTGTAGTGAAGCTCTATATGTTCCCTGGGGCAAGATTCTTGGCATGGAAAAATAATTTACCTCCTGCATCATGGTACTTGCCTAGAAAACCTAAACCCTAAGGAAAGGAGAGCTCTCATACTGAAATCAACACAATATCGCCTCATGAATTCAGTTCTTTTCCGTGTAAATTTTGATGGAGTACTCTTGAGATGTCTCAAACATGAAGATATAGATAAGGTTCTGAGGGAGATCCACGATGGTCTTGTAGGTGGAAACTTTGGAGGGAATACCACTTCTCACAAAATACTAAGAGACAACTATTGTTGGACTACTGTGTTTAGAGATGCTCATATGTATGCTAGAAACTGTAAAAGTTTCCAAATGAGTGCAGGGAGGGAAAAGAGAGAAGTTGTCCCACTTCAACCAGTGACCATATCCAAACCATTCGAGCAATGAAGGTTATATGTCATAGGGGAGATTACCTTGAGTTCTTCAAAACAATATAAATAGATGCTGGATCCTACGAACTATTTCACAAAATGTGTAGAGGCCATCCCTCTAACTCACATGAATGAAAAGGTGGTAATCCAATTCATAGAACAACAATTGATCACAAGGTTTGGGATGCCTTCCATTCTCGCATTTGAAAATGGCGCTTACTTTTATTCTATTCTATTAACAGAGTTTTCTCTAGAAAAATGAATAATAATCACATACTCTACAAACTATTATCCACAGGGGAATGGAGTGGAAGAATCAACCAATAAAAACCTAGTAAGTATCTTCAAGAAAATAGTTGCATACAATCATAGGAATTGGAATAGCTTGCTTCATAATTCCTTATGGGTCGATATAGTAACACCCAAGAAAGCTATAGGGAACTCACCATACATTCTAGTATATGGACAAGAATCCATTATCCCAAATGGACTATAAATTCCATCTCTTCAGCTTGCTCATGGATATAGAGGACAACCCTCATCAATTATTCAACAGAGAATTGATACCCTCGTCATGCTAGAAGAATAAAAGGAGAAATAAAAATCAAAGTTCGTTTCTCATCAACATATAGTTAAAATATATTTTAACAATCATAAGGCCAAAGAGAAGAATTTTGGCATAGGAGACTTAGTCCTGAAATGGGATAGAAAAAATGAACTTAAGGGAAAACATTTGAAGTTTCTGAATCTATGGTTCAGACATTTCTAGGTATCTGAAACACTTGGGGCATACAAATATCATGTTTAAATGGATAGTCGACACTAAGAAGGGGGGGCTGAATTAGTGTCACAAAACTTTGGACAATTTTCCACTTTTCACAAATTAACTAAACAACGTATATTTGTTTCATTTTCTCATTCAAAATTTATAAAATACTAAATATTTTATTTATTTATTTAACTTGAATGAATATATAAGATCATTCTTTGAATTTCATCTTCAAATAATTATGAGAGACCCATCTCTCTGTTACAAGACCCAACTTGTAGTTCTCAGATACAACTAAGAAATGAGGAATCCAACCCTCATAACAATTCTCGGCTTGTTGATATCAGATCCAACTGATATGTGAGGAATCCAATACTCATACAAGACCCACCTTGTAAACAAGCACCAACCTGATAGAATGAACTTTCATTCAATCCATTATATATAAATATATATACTTCAACAAATTCAACCACACAACTTGTCACCATTCCTTCTTGTTTATATAGTCTTCCAACTAGTGTGAATTTGAATCATTGTGTCTTTTGATATTTGAACCATTGTACCTTTTCATTTAAATTATAATATTAATCTTTAATTATTATCATTTTTCCTTTTATCCTTTATTCAGTATGCTCATGAACTAACTCTCTTTTAATCATGACTATGTGTCATATTTTGATGTTTTATCAATTCTCTGTATTATTCTAGTGTTAACTCTCTATCGAATTAAATCTTTATGAGGAGCTTCCTTCAAACCATTTACATATGA
>ML836786.1:0-20479 GCA_009831015.1 Picea engelmannii | reverse complement strand
GTGAAACTGTCCACTCGGTGTTCGTGGAAGTGGACGATATAGAATAAGAAATTACAATCATACAGTTATGTCCATACAACTTGTGATTTCAAACTCCTACCATCCTTTTAGGAAATCCCCTTACACAGCCTAAACAAAAAACAATGTACATGTATATATATTGTTCTGGAAATAAAACACAGAATCGTAACCTTACTCAGACCATTGTATCTACCCATATTAGATCTAATCTAACTATTGCAACTGCAGAATAAAACACATTGGCAATAAACATAAGGAATCTCGAAATGAAATAAAATGATATGGTATTATAGATCTATCATAAGTCGATCCAACATTCAATGCTTGAAACATGGCCTTTCATTGAAAACGATAACCCTAGTAATTAAATTATAGGGTAGAGTGAGACCCGAGCAGTGATCGATTAAACAATCATTTCATTACTCTAATGAACAGGATAATCCTGTAGAAAATCATTGGAAAATTCATACTATAACAATCGGGCCCAAACTCTAGGTTACTTTTGGGATTTCCCCCCTTTTTCCAAACACGATAGGAATCTAAGGAAAACGATATTGAATGACCTCTTTTAAAATTTGCAACCATGACTATTCGAACTCCATAAAGGTACAAAAGGGAACTCTAATACCTTTTTCATTGAGTACGGGGATGAACATCCGAGATCTTTACATAGAAGAAAAAGCCTGGAAGAATCACTATACGAAGATTAGAAAATTATATTCAAGGAAAACTTGAGGAAACATGAACAGAATGATAATTGTCTATTTAGAATATCATGTCAAGACATTACTTAACTTCCAATTCCCAGCTCGCATGACTTTTCCCTTGTTGTTTCTCGGCTGGAAAGATTCTCAGGGCCAAGGATGGATGGGGAAACAACTTACTGATGGGTACCCTTGCATCAAATAGGGCCCATCATTAGTGATGTGTATCAATTCAAAAGAAACAATTTAAAACAATATAGTGAAAACCTTACACAGTAGTCATGAATACTGAATAGAATAAGCGACTATACTAAGTCCCTTCATACATGGATGATGTATATTGTATTGATTGTTACAAACCTTAAGTATTTCTTTTATACTAGAAGCATATCTAACTGTCGATCTTAGACTACCATTTAAATGAACAAACATGTTGTGCATAAACGTCATAAACATATTTTTCCCACATGGGACAAAAACTACTATATTGTTGATCTAGTACCAATTTACAGGGGATATATTATTAATTCAATGATTGATATAGAAAACCCTGGCCACTGGTTTCAATTTGTAGCGATAGAGAAAATGAAAAATAGCATCTGACAAATTTCAAGGGGTTTTGCTGGTACTGTAAGTTATCTTAGCATGCCGAAATTGTAGAGGTCTTTAGATCAACACTAGACAGCAGGTTGAGACCACAAAATAGATGAGATGAATTATACAATGCTTGTACTTTTCACGAAGGGACTCTTTCGTGAGACTCTACCCTCCCTCAGATAAAAGAGAGATCATTTACTAAAACCTAATGAGGGGTAGCGTATACAATAAAACAACAAAGAGTACAATGATTGTAACTAATGAAAGGTAAACCAGAGACTTCATGAAATGTATAACCTTTTCCATTATCCAAGCTATAGACTATCAATCAACCTTCATGTCAAATGACTCAGTAACCAAAATGATTGTTATAATATGAAAGGTTCCTAAAGAAACTAACCAGATGCTCTTACCTTATTTATGCAGAGTCCCAATGGCAGAGGTCTGCCCAAAATGTTTGGTTCCAGAATGAATCCACAACTTAAGAATTTAGCAGTTAGAGAGAAGGTTTGATAACTCGACCTTAATCGCAGAGCACACACAGAGCCAACGTCAAAAGAAGACTAATGAAAAGGGTATCCCTAGCACCCATCTACTAGTCTAACGATGCTTAGTGGCAGTCCATAAGTTCAATACTGTAGATAGGGCAAGGTGGAAAGATTTCAGAGGGACACTTTAAACTCGTGATAATCCTGAGGGGGTTGTTATCAAAATGTATTAAACAACCTGGAAGAAGGGTCATTACACATTCTCGACCATATCCAAAACTGATCCCGTCTCAATCCATGGAAAATGGAATTGGCAGATAGTTCAGTTTTCTCATTCTAGTTTGGTTAGGGTTCGTTGTACTCATTGAAATTCCATTAAGGAAAGGGAAGCCTCCTTTCAAGAGTTAATTCGAATGGAATGACAGTTATCGCTAAAGGGGTGAGGTGAGAACTGGTTCTTAACTACCGTCTCCACACCTGATATTCACACGTATTGGGACCACATTAATAGCAAAGAGTGCATTAAGTTCTCTGCCACCCATACCCGAAGAAACGTATTGGCCACTCTAGAATTTATGAAAGGTCATTCATAATACTCATCTCATGGTAGGCCTTGTTGGTGCAGTACATATGGTAATGGACTTATATAGATATAGGTTATTTCTTAAATGTTTTATGGAGCAATAGGTTAGGTAATAGTTATGTTTATACATATAGAATGTTGCATAAATATTTGGTGGCGCAATGTATTTGGAAATAGTTATATATATTTATATAACTTGTTGCGTAAATATTTTGTTGTGCAATAGTATTTTGACATTAGACATATATATATATAGGTTGTTGCATAAAAACTTTGGTATATATATATATATATATATATATATATATATATATATATATATATATATAGATAGATAGATAGATAGATAGATAGATAGATAGTCTGTTAAGGACAGGAGTATAGCCTATGCAGATAGAATAGAAAGAGACACATTTAGAATTGCAAGGAGTCAAGGATTACGAGGAGGAGGTAAAGTTTTATAATTTCACTTATAAAATAGCTTTGGTAAGAATTAATGTGGGGGGAAGAAGTGCTTAATCTCCTTGTAGCAAGATTAGAGTTAAATATGTCTTTAATTTGATAATCTATGACCGCAAAGTTATTTTTTTTTTATGGTAATTAGAGGTACACTACAATTGGGCACACACAATATTCACCTCTATCTATGCATGACATATATACAATCATTTTATTTATGTGTAACCCTTCATAAATGCTAAAAAATCTACTAAAATATTCTTTAATGAAAACGATTGTTGAGATTATGTAGTGGGTATTTGTAGATTTTGTTCAACCCATCAATTATTAATAACATTTATTTAGTAATGATATGCTACCAAAAATATATCTATGAAGTAATGCTACCAAAATTCTATCTAGAAAGTAATGCCTTACACATTTTCCTTCCTCCAAGCTAATAGAAAATTAGCACATGTGAATGGGTAAATTATGTGTCTCCGATAAATAGATTGATGTAGATCAACTAATTTTATGTGGTTACATGCTAGTAAATTACATCTTATAGATAATAAATGATGCAATATTCAAAAAGTAAAACTTGAAAAAAATAATAATTAATTTCCAAATTTGATATCTATGATATCGTTTCATTACCCGCACAATGTGTATATTGACATGTTGACGATTGCAACTATTTCAAGTTTCCTCTCTCACACTATTTTGATTCTCAAGTAATCCATCACTTTTACATGAAATGAATTGTGTATCATCCATGAGAGGGGATCTATTTATAGGTTATTTTTAGGTTTTTAGTTGTTTTATGGTTTTAGTGGTAGTTGTCTTAGGGATTCTCAAGTATGCATAACATTGGTATGCATACCATTGCATATCATTGGTATTCATAACATGGTATTTCAATGGTATGCATCCAATGGTACTGGAATGGTATGAATACCAGGGTATTGAAATGGTATGCATACCATTTGTATCCATACCATGGTATGTATACCATTGGTATCCATACCATGGTATGCATATGATTGGTATTGCAATGGTATGCATACATGTTGGGTATATGTTATATTATTTGCATGTGTGTGTGTGGGCGTGTCAGGTTCGACAACTGCGTCCGAAAATCCCTCTAGTAGTTCTCTTAGTGTCGTGTGAATTGGGTGCTTCCTAGGGGGGTCCCAGGGGGGGGAGGTATGGCCTTCCTTGGTTACACGCATCATTCAGGGCAGTTTTTCTACTTTTAGTTGTTTTCTAAATTAATCCCAGCCTAATGGATTAGGGTTTTTGTATCTATGGAATACCTAAAAACATTGTATATATTGTATGGTGAATGGTGAAATTCGATATAATGAAAATAAGAAATTTTTTCCCCGATTGAGGGTTTCCGATATAAATCTTTGTGTACTATGTGTATGAGCCATTGATTAATTTATGTTTTGCTTAAGAATCTATATGCATTGCTTTACTTCACAGGTTTAAAACTCTGATGTGGTCATGGTATTGGAATGATATGCATACCATGGTATCAAAATGGTATTCTCAAGTATGGAATACCATTGGTATGCATACCATTGCATACCATGGTATTGCAATGGTATGCATACCATTTATATGTTATTTTTAGGGTTTTAACTTTATGAGGTTTTTAGTGGTATTTGTCTTAGGGATTCTCAAGTATGGCATACCGTTGCATACCAATCCATTGTTGATCCAGATTTAGTTGGGAACAAATTGATTAACAAACTAAATACAATAAACATAGAGATATGAAGAACAACACATATATCTAGTGAAAAATATCTTCTATTGAGTAAATGAAATAGGTTGAAACTGTAAAACTACAGAACTAAAACAACTTTCTCAAATGGTGGTAGTTATCTATGAGAAGAGATGTGGCTACTATGCACATCCGTATGAGCAGAATGTTTACAATGAGGCTCTAAAGGACTTTTTAACATTACTCATGAATTCCAAAACCCTATACATCCAAAAACCTAACCCTGGGTGATGAAACCCCAAAATTTATGTGGCCCCCTATGGGTAAGTTGGTATTTCAACTTCCCAAGGTCGTAACTTGTGCATATGACCTCTGTTTTAGGCGCGTGATAGCCCATTGCAAAGGTATTTTTGAGAAATACACATTACACCATCAAACTCTTACTCCACCTATAGTTTGATTATGGAGAGCCAAAAAATAATTATTTAGGGCCCCAAAACGACCCTGGAAGTACAAAAATATGTGCTGACATGAAAAAATAAAAAATAATCTAGTTGGATTAGGTGGGAGGCCATCAATATCCACCTGGAAGATGTGTAGGGCTTAATAAAACCCTGAAAGTGTAGAACCCATAGTTACAAAGAAGTACAGAAGAGCGTGTTGAACTAAAATCTGTTAAGAGGATCCAATTTGAATAGGTGGGTGGCCACCAATATCCACCTAAATCGGTCCTCCCCCCTTAGGAAGAAATGGTATCCATTGCATTGAGGTCCCCCATCAGGTGAGAAAAATTATGTTGAATTTGGATCTGGGTGAGCCACTTTCCTTGGTGTATGAGTTTCCCTACCTTGACAACCTGATACTGTTGGATCCTCTGTTGGTGAGTTCCCTTGACCTGTGTGTCCACTATTTGATCAGTGGATACATGTTCCATGTAGTCAGTGTTGGATATGTTGGTGTCATCCTTTCTATGATCTATGAAGTGTCCAATAATGGTGAAACATATGGCTGAAGGAGGTCCACATTGAACACGGGGTGCAAGCCAATGAAGGGTGGAATGTTGAGCTCAAAATCATTTCTACCCACATACTTGGCGATAGTGTAAGGACCATAGTGAAGTGGGAGGAGCTTCCAATGGGATCATGTAAGGCGATCTTTCTGCAAATGTAACCATATCTTGTCTCCCACCTAAAACTGGTGTGGCACCCTGTGTTGATCATGGAGTTGCTTGTACTTAGCATTGGATTTCTACAAAATCTCATGGACCTGTTGGAAGATTTGTTGAATCCTTTTAATAAATCTAGTGGCTTTGTCAGTCTCAGAATGAGCATGAGAATATTCTTTTGTGGTTGCAAGAGGTAGTGCAACATCAATGGGACCCAAGGGTTGGAATATTAGCCTCGCCTGAAATGGTATATGGCCAATGGAGCCATGGAGTGCCCTATTGTAACTGTATTGAACATAGGGGACACTGTCATACCACCTACATGGATGCTTAGAGTTGTACATGCACAGGATGTGCACAATAATCCAATTAATGATCTTTGTTTGGCCATCGGTTTGGGGGTGGAAAGAAGTGGATTTAGTGAGCTTGGTGTCCAACAGTGACCAAAGACCCAACCAAAATGTGATGAAGAACATGTTGTCTTGATCGAAGATGATGGTTTCGGGCATCCGAAAATGGACCCAAACTCGTTCAAAAAACATCTTGGAAGTATCGGTCCTTGTGGTGTTCTTCTTGCATGTAATGAGGATGGTTATGTTCAAAAACCGATCAACTACCACAAATACATAATAATTTCCTTCCTTGGTGGACGAAAGGCCAAACATGTAATCCATCAAGATGGATTCCTAAGGCTTCTTGGGAATAGGAAGAGGGGTATATATGCCTTGATTCTTGATGGATGTCTTGGAAATGGCACAAGAAATGCAAGATCTGATATACTTTCTCATGTCCTATCGAAGTTTTGGCCAATAAAAATGTTTTTGTAAAATGATCACAGTTTTCTCCACACCCAAATGTCATGCCATCCGAATATAGTGGGATTCCCAAATCTTCTTTGTACGCTCACTTGCAGGAACATAGAGACAGACCAGATGGCATGACAGTTTGTCGTGAATGTGAAAATCAGTGATATTCACGCATGTACTCAAAAGTTGATAAGTGGTGGCAAAGTCTGGATATTCCTGATAAAGTTGGGGCCACTCATATGCCTCTTGTCTATAGAAATGGAGCACAATGATGAGTGAAGCCACGAGAGGTCGACTAAGGAATTCAATGACACAATTTGTGCTCCTGGTCTTATACTTGATGTTCAGATGGAATTGTTGCAAGTAGTTGGACCACTTCTGATGGCGATTGTTCTGCAATTTCCACTGTGTCTGTATGAAATGCAGAGGCTTGCAATCAATGTGGATGATTGTCTCATTTTCCATAATGTAATGTTTCAATTGATGACATGCTTGTATAATGGAATACATTTCCTTTTCATATGTGGGGTATATCCGGACAGTATCTGAGAGTGTCTCGCTATGGTATGCCACTGGATGACCGTGTTGAGTGCGAAATGGACCTACATCATCATCAGATGCATCAGTCTCAATCTCAAACAGTTTTTGTAGATCAGGAAAGGAGAGTAATGGATATGAGCACAATATATGCTTCAGATCATCAAATTCTCGTTATTGGTCCTTCCCCTAGGCGACCGTTTACCTGCAACTGACCTTGGTCACTTTTTTGAGGACCCATGCAATATGGAATAATCCCAACACGAACCGTCGATAGAAGTTGGTTAGTCCCAAGAATATTTGAAGCTCAGTTAGTGTGGTCAGGGGTAACCAATTATGGATGACTTGGATCTTAGCTGGATCAACATGTACCCCATGCTCATCAACAATGTAGCCCAAGTATTGGACCATGTTCATGTGAAAGGAGAATTTTTCCAAGTTGGAATATAGCTTGTGCTACTGCAGAGTGCTCAAAACCTATTGAATATGCCGCATGTGCTCCTCCCAAGTTTTGTTGAATATGAGGGTGACATCCAAATATACCACCACAAAATATTTGGTGAAGGTACATCATCCATCTGGCATCAACCTCATGAAAGTGGTTGGTGAATTTGTTAAGCCAAAGAGGATGACTTACCATTCAAAGAGACCTTCTTTAGATTTGAAAGTTGTCTTCCATACATCAGTTGGATCTATGGGAACCTTGTGGTAGCCGAACAAAACCTTGTGGGAATCTTGTTGAAGAACTTTAGACCCTTGAGTTTTTCAAGAAGGTCATCAATTTTGGGAATTGGGTACTAGTTCCTGAATCTGATTTTGTTTAATGCTCTATAATCAATGTAGAGTTTCTAGATCCCATCCTTCTTCTGCACCAGTAGAATCGAACTTCTGCAAGGGGAGGAGTTGGGTTGGATGTGCCCCTTTTGAAGAAGCTCTTGGATCTGATGGTTGATTTCGTGATTTTCCATCAGCGAGCGATGTTCGACTAGTCCATTAGGTAGAGGTGCACTGAGGGTTAGATGAATTGGATGGTTTACTTGGCAGTGCATCGGTACCCTAGTGGGTGAGGAGAATATATCTCTGTACTCTTCCATGATATCGTCCGCTTTATTATACTACAAAGACAGGCTTTGTGTAGAGGCCACAGATGTGGTAACAACCTTCTTATTACTGTAAGAATGGATCACAAAGAATATGAACTTCCCAGTCTGTGAAATTACCTTACTGCATTTATTAGCAGAGATTAAATAAATAGCAGTAGGAAGAACTACCTCTAGTATCTTGTACAATTGTATACCCAAAGTAATAATAACACTGCGGGTCCTAGACTCATACACAACATGACACTTTCAAAAATATTGATGTCCTAAAAGAACATCACAAAATTCAAGGGGAGGAATATTACATAATACCTCATATTTGAAAGGCTTGATGTCGTAGGGTAGACGACATTGTTGGCTGACACGAAGATCTCTTCCTTAACGAAGCCAGTTGATGGTGTAGGGTTGTGGATGCAGTTTCATCGATAGGTACAGTCACTTGACGACCTCTGCTGAGATCAGGTACTTATGACTGCTACTATTGACAATGAAATAAATCATATCCCTTGTTACCCAAATTTGTGAGTTAAAGAGGCATTGCACTTCCTCTATTTATTTTGTTTCTCTTGGCTAGACTTTGGTGGTAGCAACAGTGGCACTCGGATCAACATCGATAATTTGCTTCCCTCCTTCTAGATTTGATTTAGAGTCAGAATCGACCTCTGAGTCGGAAGACTTCAGCTCGACCATGAGTGACTTCTTGGAGTGGCATTCTTCTATGTTGTGCCAATGGATTTTATGGTATTCACACCATTTTCTCATGTCCTTCTTCATATTCTCATTGTGCTTCTTGTGTTGTGGGTTGGACTAGTTTTCTTGAGAGTGGTCATATTTTCTCTATCCCTTGTTGTGTGGGTAGGGGTATCCTTTTCCCTTCTTTGGCTATGAGGAGTTTGCAGATCCTAAATCTTGCCTCTTCTTCTTAAATTTTTCTTTAATATTGACAACATATCTATAAGTCGTACCCAATGAGGCGACGTCCATAAAATCCATTTCTATTTGAACGTATCTATGCAAAAAACCATGGTATTTGAGTACCATATGTCGCTCAGAGTCTTTGATACCCAATGCCGTGTGCAAATTATGGAAAATATTGGTGAAATATGGTAATGTATGGTCCCTTTCCTGATGCAGGGTGGTCCATCTGGTGTGCTGGTCATCATAGCTTCCAAGAGGGTAGTTTTGTTCTTTAATGGCATCCCGGAAGGAATCCCATGTAGGGGCGATAAAACATATTGTAGATTCCTCTATGGCACTTTTCTCAAGGTGATTATCCCACCAATCCTTAACATGGGGGACGACCTTGAGAAGTGAAAAAGTAATATTTTCCCTATCGAAAAAATTGTGGACCGAAAAATACCCTTCGATAAGATTCAACCATTTATCTACAATGTCTACATCTATCAGTCCTTTAAATAATGGAATATCAAAATTTACCTATACCATGAAGGGGGTTGCATGGCCACTTTATGAATATGCTTCTCCTATGGGTAGCCATCTAAGGATCTTTGCAAATTTTTCCATCAGTTCATTCCTTTTTCACGTAAGGGCTTCCTCGAGCAACATTTTAAAATGATCTCTTTCTCCATAATCTTTATTTTTGTCCCCCATGGGATTTTGTCAGGCTCACCATGACCGATATTGAAAAGGATTGATTGGTTTGAGTCCCAACTTCCTATACCCAGATCTTGTCAGGGACACGCACAAAGAAAATAAATGAAGAGCAGACCGCTCTAATACCATAGTTCAAAATTTAGGAGCGAAATGAATGGATTAACATATTGAATAAAATAAACACAAAGATATGGAGAACAACACAGATATCCAGTGAACAATATATTCTATTGAATAAATGAAATAGGTTGAAACTGTAAAACTGCATAACTGAAAAAAAACATGCAAATGGTGGTAGCTATCTTTGAGAAGAGATGTGGCTACTATGTGAATATGTCTAATAAGAATGATTACAATGAGGCTCAAAAGCCCTTTTTAAAATTATTCATGAATGCCGAAACCCTAGACATCCAAAAACCTAACACTAGGAGATGAAACACAAAAATTAATGTGGGACCCTATGGGTAAGTTGGTACCCCAACTTCCCTCGGTCGTAACATTTGCATATAAACTTCGTTTTAGGCGCGTGATATCCGGTTGGAAATTTATTTTCGAGAACTATGCATTATTCCATCAAACTATGACTTTGTCTAGACGTTTACTATGGCAAGCCAAAAAAACACTATTTAGGGCCCCAAAACGGCCCTATAAGTACAAAAAGATGTGTTGACATGAAAACGCATAGAATAAGACAGTTGGATTAGGTAGGAGACCACCAATATCCACCTGGAATATGTGTAGGGATTCATACAATCTCGGAAGTGTAGAACACACAATTACAAAGAAGTACAGGACAACGTGTTGAACTAAAAACTTTCAAGAGGATCCAGTTGCAATAGGTGGGTGGGCACCAACATCCACCTCGATCAATTGCATATTGTTGGCCCTTGACCAAGTTTTGGGAGATCCTTAGTCAAGTTTGACCTATTTTGG
This sequence comes from Picea engelmannii, assembly GCA_009831015.1. Taxonomy (NCBI): domain Eukaryota; kingdom Viridiplantae; phylum Streptophyta; class Pinopsida; order Pinales; family Pinaceae; genus Picea; species Picea engelmannii. Next base: position 9,761 of record ML836786.1, on the reverse strand, counting down.
GACTTTGAAATCCCATTGAAGATGGAGCGCAAGATGAATCATATATTTTAGGATTTCGGCCCCTTTTTGGGATTTGGGACTATGTAATGGGTATGGGATGTTGGCCCATGGGTTTACCCATGTTTAGGCCTATTTTTGTAAAGTATAAATCAGTAGCTAGGTGACATAAGTAGAGAGGCCGATAAGCTAAGTGCTAAGTGCAAGTATGGTTTGAATATGCTCTGTGCATATTGTGAGAAATTGTAGAGCTAAGTGCAAGTGGTTGTAACAGACTGTGAAAGGCTTTGTGCTAGACCTAGCTCGGGGAAGGAGGATCTGGCGAGGTGCGCGTAGATCTCCTATCCTATGCGAGTAGGGTTTTTGTGGCTCTGTACATATAGATGACCGATTGAAGCTAATAAATATTAAGAGTTGGTGGACATAGCCCCAGGGTGGGGATGAACCATGTAAATACTGTGTTATTCTTCTTTGTGTGATGTGTTGGTGCATTTATGTGTTATTTTCTAAGTGCTTGATATAGATAGATAGATAGATCTGTCTATGCTTTGTTCTTATGATCAATCTGTATGTTAGATATGATATAGGTGAATATGCTTAGTGCTTGAATCTTGTAGATCTGATCCATTTATTTATGCTACGTTCTTAGATACATTAGATCAGGGTGAATGCTGCGATGCTCTATTTTATCTGCGAAGTAGATATTGGGTAAAAAATGATGAACTAATGGTCCTAAGTTCTCTATTAAGTACTATAATCACAAATCTGTGTCCCAACTAAGGTTGCATACACCTGAGTCCTACAACCTCCCCTCCCTCTACCTTAGGTGAGACTTCATCTGCTTCACAGGTGTTTTCGAAAGGGTCGATAGTTAGAGTTTTGTTGGTACATTGTTGTAGCGTTGAACCCTGGGTCTGCCCTTGTTCCAAAAAATGGTTCTATTGCCGAGACCTGAAACTGTGAGTGTTGGGAACTGATGAAGAAGAATCTTTGTGCAAAGATCCAACCTAAAACTATGATTGTTGGGAACTGAAGAAGAAGAAGATTTGTGAAAAGCTCCAATTTGAAACTGTGATTGTTGGGAACTGAGAAAGAAAAATCTTTGTGCCAATATCTGACCTAACATTGTGAAAGCTTTGTGCGTATATTTGTTTCCTTATTGTACAATACTCTACTTAGTTTGACAAGCTCTATGCTAAGGAAAATAAGTCCGATCAAAAGAAAAGAGGTAAGATCTGAAAGCTTTGTTCTCTAAGAAAGGAAAAGGTGAGACTTTTTTTTAAAGAGGTAAGGTCTAAAAGATTTGTGCTCTAACAAAGGTATGAATATTGAAAAGTTCTAGATCTGAAAGATTTGTTCTCTAACAAAGGTATGAATATTGAAAAGTTCTAGATCTGAAAGATTTGTGCTTTGTAGAAGTAAGATAAGTGGAAATTTTTGTTTCAACAGTATGGATCTAGGTATGTTTGATAGATTCTATTCTAGCTTGAAAACTAGGGTATTAATAGATGAAATAAAATTTGATATGAGTAGATCTTATAAGAATAGTGAAAAATATGTTATACCTATGCATAGAAAGAATGTTTGGACTAATAAGTGTATGTAGGACCCTAGAAATAAATGTTTGCAGGTTAGCTACCATGATCCTAGCGTGCAGTGCAGGAAAGGTTGGGGATCATTTAAACAAAAGACAGGATTAACCCTCTATGACAGTTGCAGAAGACCGGTACATCTTGCTAAGGAATTCCCTGGGAGAGGACCTAGTTGTCTTTGTTGCAAAGCTATGGACCATAAAGTATTGGATTGTCCTAGAATGATTTCTAAGATTGAAGGAATGAACATGAGATAAGAAAACCCTATGGCAGATCCATAAACTAAGATTATGAAAGAATCCCAGAAAGAATCAGAGAAAGTATTGCTACAGATGAAAGAAACCTTGAATGACCACCAACATGTTAGATTATCAAAGATATTAAAAAAAAAAGAATGCCTTGAAGAAAGAATAGGAGACTTCGACATTGACTATCTTTTAGATGAGGAAACACAGGTGAATATCATGGCATGAATAACTTGGGAAGCTATAGGGAGGATTTCTATGATTCCTTCATTAGGAGGAATATGACTATTCAAAGGAAAGATGATAAATCTATGTGGCAAGATCGCTCGAATACCTATGAATGCCAATGGAACTTTGACAGAGGAAGATTTTGAGATTATTAAATTTATTGAAAATAGTGCCCCATTTACCATGCTACTAGGAAAACCTTGGATTGAAAGAGATCGGGCCATAAGGAAAGAAGAAGAATAAGTTTTAGAATAGAAGAAGCAAGAGTTAAAAGAATTCATGACTAGAAGGATCACACACTTGATTGATGAACAAAAGAACAGATCAAATCTACACCAGAGACCTGAATGTTGAAGTTGCAAGAACACTAGAAGACCCATAGAATATTGAAGTACCTATTCCAGATAAAGAAGAAGGATCACCCTCGAATTTTAGGAAAGAATCTCAACAACGCGAAGTGACTATGCCAAAAGAAGGTAAGAATCTGAATGGAAAAAGGCATACCAAGACAAAGCTCACTGGGAAAAGGCTATAAAGCTAAGTAAGAAGAGATCTAAGATCGAAAAGTTGTAGAAGGTTCCAGAGGGAACCTTATAGAAGGAAAATTTGCAAAATTGGAGCTTCATCGGGATATCAGAACAACGATGCATGGCACTTCACCATGGAGAGGCAATATAGTCGTTGGGGACATTATAGACATTAGAACACCACTCTGAAAAGGTAGAAATATATTTATGGACATACAGCTCGCCATCCGACCATTGGGACCACGCCATAACAGAAATAATAGAGTTAATGAAGGCTTCATACTCATTGCAAGCGACCCCTTGTCGAGTTACATATTTATCCCATCACGCCATGCACTGCTAACACTTTTTCCAACTGCGAGTTTGAGCCTGCATACTAAGTTGATTTTTCACAGTGATCATCATGCTCTTTCTCTCTATCCCATTATTGTGTCTAAGTTACTCTCTGAACCTGAGATTGTTAACACAGAGTGTGTATGTCAGACAAGTTGAGGGATGTAGAGAAAGTTGTTGAAGAAGTTCTAATCGAACTCATGAATGAAAGAGTCATGTTGATGTCTATAGGTGTACAAGTATCGTTGACGAGAGGAATACCGGCCTCTCCATCCACTGCTCGTGGAGCCAGACCATCCTGGCCATCTGATGAAAAGAAAACCAAGAACAGGGATGATCTAGTGAATTCCAAATTGATCCCAACCATATTACCTGAATATATTCCACCCATGAGTAGTGCAGTAAATCAAGACAACGTGCACAAATATTTCGAATACACCTTGGTTACAACATACCTCCCAAAGGGGATAAACATAGTTCGAGTAGACCAAGATAAGATTGTAGCGTTGAAGTTTAGCGACTTCAACCTTGGAGATCAGAAATTTTATAACATGCTCGCACCACATAAGTAGCTGACCAGAACTAAGGGGTAGAATTTAAAGATAATCCTCCAGTCATGGACTATGAACCTCGCACAGTCCACCCTACTGAACATCATGAAGATTCCCCACTTCGGAAGACACTAGGAGGTGAATGCATGTGTCAAGATATTGTTGTCTTGTTACCATGGCTATTGTTTGTGGCTAAACCGTCGTATAATAGTTGATCCGATGCTGATCAATCAGATCACAAGGTTGATTATGAAAGGACCTGATCCAAAAGAGTTTTACCAAGGAAAATCCATAAATTGCACTCTAGCACAAAAGATAAAGGACACTTATGATGATGTCGAGAAGGGAATGCGAGGGTACAAGGTAGCTTCCATCCAGAGTGGCATAGTGCGCCTCGCCTATCAGTTGATTGCAAGGAAGTTAGTGTTTAAGAACCGACCCACCCAAGTCACCGGTTTTGTAGTCGACCTCATAGTGAAGTGCACGGAAGGTGAAGTACTTGGTGAACCAGTTGGAACTCGACTGCAGAGAAACACAGGATCAAGGATACAAATTTCATTTCAGCTAGCTCTTGATCCTTATAGATTTTATTGCCTGGGAGATGCTAGAAGGTATGACCTTCCTGGACATCGAGCCATTTGAACCACTGGCTGTGAAGTTTAGTACACTGTGGTACTCAAGAAACATGAATAAACAGTGGCAATCAAATGTTATTTTTCATACCTACTACAATCAGATGAATATAGCCATACAGTAAGAGCTTGGCATGACTCTGAACACTCTACACCAGTTCAGGCCTTTGATGAATTCAAAAGCAGAGCAACATTTTATTTACATCACAATGTGCATCGACGAACATAATCAACAGCTTCAGTCCTACTATAAGATGATGAAGGAGGACTTGGAGGAAATCACAAAGGACTGGTTAGCATACCTCCTTATTCGAGCAGGCCCTGCACAGATATCTGACATCGACATCCTAGAAATAGTGAAGGATACACCTAGACCAAGAAGAACAAAGAAGACCAAAGAGATCCAAGAATTAGACAGTGCATCTATCAAGACTGCTTCCATATCACCAAAGAAAGGAGGTGATGGTGAAGAGTTAGATGATAAATAATTCGAATAGAAGAAAGGAGACGAGGTTGATCCCCTTAAGAAGAGGAAAGTTTCACCTCCGAAACCTTCCACCCAGAACAAATCGAAGGCCACCATGACCAAGATGCAGACCGTCCTCACCTCGGATGAATTTGACTTCCTCATAGCAACCATGCAAGATGCTTTGTTGGAAATAGCATAGAAACAAGAAGAAAATAAAGAGGATATGTATGATCGAATTGAGATTGAACTCCGAGGGGTACAATAGGCCCTACAGTCTAGCCGCGCAATATCGACTATGCTGGGAGATCCATAATTAGGAGATGAGCTAGCTCAACTCCACCGCTTAGCCGATACAGTCAAAGCTTGCCTTCGACGAGAATAGGAATAAACAGCGCAAGCCACCCAGGATTTGACACAAGTACAAGGAGTACTCATAGAGAAACGCAGTGGTGCACAATAGGAAAAGCTTGCTTTGCAAGAAACGTTTTATGAAGAAAAAACACAGATACAGCAAGAAAAGGAATAGTTTCTCATGGATCAAATCGAAGTAAAAGAAGCTTTCAATAGAGCACTTCTCTCTGTGACAGTCTTAGAAATCAAGGCAAAAGACCGAGTTGCACAACAGGTGAACCATATCATAGAATCCATCAAACAACTACAACAACACATAACATATCTAGAGCTACACACTATACTTGAGACCCCACAAGATGTAAGAGACCAAAGGGAAGCAACCTCCAGTAGCACAGTTGAAAGGATAAAGGATCCTACCCTGGAATGTAAGGAACTCTTTGATCATAGTTCCCAGACCTATGAACAACTCACAGAGAACCAGAAAATGAAGGCACTGGAGTCACAACTCCAAGAGGCGAGGTATCAAGCCGAAAAGATACAGGTGTGGCTGAAGTCCCTATTACCTGTGGAAAGAATTAAGCTCTCCCAAGAGCAATGCACTGCACAACAACATATCCATACTATCCAGGGTAGAGTTATGGAGATAACTCAAAAACTCTAGCCCGTACAAGACAAGGCCTATCAATTGTTTACAAAGGTAGAAGGCCAAGGAGTAGAGCTAGAGCAGGTTGTCACTACAACTGAACAACATCTAGAGGGACCTATCAATGATGAAGTCATCCAAGAGTTTTTTGAATAGGAATCTGTAGCACAACAGCAAGTCGAAGAAGCTCGAGCCCTAGCTCGAGGCATTCGAAGTAGAACTAGTCAAGCTAGAGTGACTCAGGATGAGTCACAGGTGAGTGTTGGGGGCTTGTTTTCCCTTGAACAAGTTTTGCAAGATCCTTGGTCAAGTTTGACCTATTTTGGGACTTTGAAATCTTGTCGAAGATAATGCACAAGATGAAGCAGATATCGCAGGATCTCATCCCATTTTTGGGTCCTTTTGGGGATTTGAGAATATGTAATGGGTATGGGATGTCGTCCTATGGGTTTACCCATGTTTAGGCCTATTTTTGTAAAGTATAAATAAGTAGCTAGGTGACATAATTAAAGAGGCCAATAAGCTAAGTCCTAAGTGCAAGTATGGTTTGAATATGCTCTATGCATATTGTGAGAAACTGTAGAGCTAAGTGCAAGTGGTTGTAATAGACTGTGAAAGGCTTTGTGCTAGACCTAGCTCGGGGAAGGAGGATCTGGCGAGGTGCACGCAGATCTCCTGTCCTATGCGGAGCAGGGTTTTTATGGTTCTGTACATATAGATGACTGATTGAATCTAATAAAGAAGAAGAGTTTTTGGAAGTAGCCCCAGGGTGGGGGTGAACCACATAAATACTGTGTTATTATGATTTGTGTGATGTGTTGGTGCATTTATGTGTTATTTGCTAAGTGATTGATATAGATAGATAGATAGATAGATTTGTCTATTCTTTGTGCTTATGATGAATATGGATGTTAGATCTGATATAGGTGAATATGCTTAGTGCTTGAATCTCCCATATCTGATCTGTTTATTTATGCTACGTGCTTAGATACATTAGACCAGGATGAATGCTATGATGCTCTGTTTTATCTACGAAGTAGATATTGGGTAAATAATGATGACATAACGGTTCTAAGTTCTCTATTAAGTATTATAATCACATATCTGTGTCCCAGCTAAGGTTGTAGACACCTGAGTCATGCAACCACCCCTGCGTCAACCTTGGGTGAGACTTCATCTGCTTCGCAGATGTTGCTGAAAGGGTTGGTAGTTAGGGTTTTTTTGGTGTGTTTTTGTAGTGTTGAACCCTAGGTCTACCCCTATGCCAACACATAGCATTGGTATGCATGCCATTGGATACAATTTATAGGTTATTTTTAGGGTTTTAGTTGTATTAGGTTTTTAGTTGTAGTTGTCTGAGGGATTCTCGAGTATGCATATGATTGGTATGCATACCATTGCATACCAATGGTACGCATAACATGGTATTGCAATGGTATTCATACCTACATACCAATGGTATGCCTACCATTTTATGCATACCATTTATATGTTGGATTACTGAGAGGGGGGTGAATTAATAATAGAGCAATTTAATCATTTTTAACCATAAAATGCAAGTGTTATATCAATGTAGAGTAAATAAACAATGAACAAATGAGAAATCATACACATACATAGTACACCAATGTTTTTACTTGGAAACGCAAAGTGGGAGAAAACCACATAATGTTTTTTCTTATCTGTCTTTAAGAATTACATTCATTGGAAGCACCAACTTCCTTTGTTTTCCAGTTGCATCTGGAAGGAGTCTCCAACCCCCTAGTTTCTCAGGCTACAACCTAAGGGAAGGTCCAACTCCTCAATTCTCTGGCTACAACCAGAAGGAGGCTACAACCCCCTATGTTCTCTGGCTACAACCGAGATGTGGCTACAACCACTTGTCCTTACCCCATCCAACCACCCTAAAATATGAGTAGAATGATGGAACCACTATCACACTATCACTGTGACATATACTGCTCTAAAATTGTACCAATCAACCTGCACCAAAAAAAATGTTCCAACCTGTACCAAACAACCTGTAATCAACATGTACCATAAACAAGTGCATCAACCATGAACCAACTTGTACCTCAACCTGTACCATCAATGAGTGCATCGATCATGCACCAAATATGTACCAATCATGCATCAAATACACATAAACTATGACTCATCAATATGTAACAACATCATCAACTATACACCTCATCTATGTGCCAACTCATCAACGACATGTCTGAAACATGTACCCAACATGTACCTCAACCAAAATCTCTCATCAATTTCATCATCTAAATCAGCTTTGTAACTTTGTAATAGACCCGGTGTATATATGAACATACGACAAACCTTCCTTAACTTTAACAATAAGAGACTGGTATTTTCATCAAACTTTACTTTAGTCTCACATGACTAATTTTGGATTAGTCAACAACCCTAACTTGAAATAATCATAACTATATACCTATAATGAATAAAAATATGAAAACAATACAAAATGTTCTTTGGTATCTTTTATGCAATTTCTCCAGGTTTCACTACTTGGAACCTCTTAGAAAAGTAGTTATAGAAAAAATGACATATCTTGTTGAATTCTAGCTTATTCTAGAGAGTGAACTTATAGAGTGTGACCCACAACGAATATTTGTTGTATGGATTTAAAAATGGTACACATAATACTAAAAACTTTACTCTAACCAATACGTTTGGTCTTACAAAATTTGGATATGTTATGAAGAAGTTATGACATTTTTACGCGAAACACCCATTTTAGACCAGTTTCAGGACTAGCCACAAACCCTGTTTTCCACGGAGTGTAACTCCAAAAATACAACAACCCAAAAAAATAAATTGTATCACAACTACTTGGATATATTTCCTCAACAACCTCCATATTTCGCGATATGAATCATTCTAGAAAACAATTTATTGCAAAAATGGTGAGATGATCTGTAAATAACATACCTTAGAAAACATCATCAAAAGAATTTATACTCCCTTGAATTTCAGCATTCTTTACTTCAACTTCCCTCTAAAATTATCCTTAGATATCCTTTGGCTACCTCATTCACTTGTATATATTGAATATTCTCAGGTGTAAGTAAAATGAGAGAACCTTTCCTCTTATTTATACTTTTATGTAGCTTCCCAGGGGATTACCTTCTAACCATCTTAAACCACTTTCCTTATTTTAGGGCTAAACCACTTCTAACCAGTTGTCCACTTAGTAATTTCTCCATTAAATTTTCTATTTAAATAAAAAAATTTGTATCCACTTTGACTTATAGTACACTCATCATTTCACTTTATTCAATAATTTCTTCTTTTCAACCACTTTCACTACTTTGACCTTTTGGGGCTTCTAGATGACGCATGAGGGTTTTCCAAATTCACATGGCCATAGCTCTCTAACCGTGAGGAGTTATGTGACGTTCTAGATACCACCGAAAGTGGCATGACATGTACTATCCATGTAGAATAGTATTACCTTCAAATATTTAAAAATTCATACCATTATACATAAAAAAAATCGGGTCCATTACCAAAACCTTTGTGCTACCGTAATTTTCTACCAGACTTTATTAAAGGGTTGACATCAATGACAACCAACCCAAATAATCAATAATATTCCCCTTTGGAATTGATGACAACACTTTGATGCAATACTAAATTCATATCACTCGTTCTCCCCCTATCACCATTGCTCCCCTTGGAACCATGCCTCTGTTCTCTTTCTCCAATAATTTACCTTTGCATCTGATAAATCTCTCCCCATTTGTCATCAATGGAAAAGTTATCTTTCCTTCCGGGGTTTCTCCCATTGAAATAACTCTTCCTGAAACTGATCTCCCAACATGAACTGTCCTATTTATGGTCCTTCCTCATGTAAATATAAGAAATATAAGATAAGCATTCAAAAGCATTCATTTTGGAGTAGAAATTACTCCTAGTCTCTGGAGAAAATACTCAAAGGCTTCCCATGGAATCGGTTTTGTAAAGATGTCTACAACTTGTTTTTTTGTGCCCACATATTCAAATCTGATGTTCTTCTTTGAAACCTATTCCCATAGAAAGTGATACTTGATTGGAATGTGCTTCATCTTGGAGTGCATCTTATCACAATAGATTGGAATGGGATCATCATACTCAACTTGTATATTTTTCAGAGTTTGTTTCATCCATAGAACCTATGTACAACATTATGT